>CAMAPE010000082.1:3685000-3850000 GCA_945859875.1 Cuscuta europaea
GTTACATCACAGGAGAAATCCAACCAAAACTACCTGCAGAAGAAGGGTACAGTACATGGAGGTCAGAGAATTCACTCATAACAGCTTGGCTTCTCAACTCCATGGAGCCCTTAATTGCCAAACCTCATATGTTTATGAAAACTGCAAAGGAGGTATGGGATTCTATTAAGGAAACTTATTCAGATCTTGAGAACTCTTCTCAAATTTTTGAACTCAAAACCAAACTGTGGCAATCTAAACAAGGAAATAGGGATATTATTTCATACTACAATGAAATGGTATCTCTGTGGCAAGAATTAGATCAATGCTATGGTGATGAAGAGTGGGAGAGTGCTAAGGATCTGGCCAGACATAAGAAAAGAGAAGAGAATGATAGGGTCTATATGTTTCTAGCAGGGATCAATAGGGACCTAGATGAAATTAAGGGGAGGATACTTGGAAAAAAACCTCTACCCTCTATCAGGGAGGTATTTTCTGAAATCAGGATGGAGGATAGCAGGAAGAAGGTTATGTACAGCACTCCAGTACATAATGAGGAATCTGGGGACTCTTCAGCAATGGTGGCTAGGAGTGATGACAAGAAAAAACCCTGGTGTGATCATTGCAAGAAATTATGGCACACTAGGGAGACTTGTTGGAAAATTCATGGCAAACCACCAGGGGCAGGAAAGAAAAAAACTGAGAAAGCCCTACAAACAACTGTGACTGAGACTCAACAAGAACCACAAGTCAAGTTCAATCAACTTTCATTCACTCAGGAGCAGATAGGGCAACTTCTTAACTTCCTTAATTCCCAGAAAACCCAAAATTCCCAGAAAGAATCCAAACCAGAATCTTCCTCTTGCTCTTATGCCCAAAATGGTACCTATTCATCATTTTTTTGTTCTGGGAAATCTAAAAATACCTGGATTATTGACTCAGGGGCTACTGATCACATGACTTCTATTTCAAACCTTTTTTCTTCATATAAACCTAGTGCAGGAGATAAAAAGGTTAAGGTTGCAGATGGTTCTCTATCAACCATTGCAGGGATGGGAAATATTAGTATTTCTTCATCACTGAATCTATCCAAAGTCCTTCATGTCCCTAATCTATCCTGCAATCTTACTTCAGTTAGTAAAATAACTAAAGATCTACAATGTTGTGTCATTTTTTATCCCTCTCATTGCATTTTTCAGGACCTAGCATCGGGGAAGATGATTGGCAGTGCTAAGGAGGAGGATGGACTCTATATCTTTGATGGAGAAACTCAATCTAATAAAAAAGGTCTAAGAAATGCTTGTTTGCAAACTGTTTCTTTTTCAAATAATAAAGAGTTGTATTTACTTCATTATAGACTAGGACATCCTAGTTTCTATTATTTAAAAAAGATGTTTCCTCAATTATTTCTAAATAAAGATGCTGCTTTGTTTAATTGTGATATGTGTGCTCTTGCAAAACGTCACAGAAACACTTATTTACCCCACAGTTATAAACCTACTAGCCCTTTTACCTTGGTACATAGTGATATTTGGGGTCCATCTAGAATACCAACTTTAAAGGGAAAGAGATGGTTTGTAACTATTATTGATGATCATACTCGTGTCACATGGGTATTTTTAATCAAAGAAAAATCTGAAGTTGAGAAAATATTTAGAACATTTTATGCTATGGTCCAAACCCAATTCAATACCAAAATTAAAATGGTAAGAAGTGATAATGGCCGTGAATATTTTTCTCAAACTTTAAACAACTTTTTTTCTGAAAAAGGCATTATTCATCAAAGCTCTTGTGTCAATACACCAGCTCAAAATGGACTTGCAGAAAGAAAAAATAGACATTTACTTGAAGTCACTCGTGCAATCATGTTTTCAACAAACATACCAAAATATTTGTGGGGAGAAGCAGTGTTACATGCAACTTATTTAATTAATCGCATGCCATCCAAAATTTTAGGATTTAAAAGTCCTATTAGTTTACTACAACACTTCTTTCCTACAAATAGATTGGTAAACACCCTTCCTTTAAAATTTTTTGGTTGCACAGTGTTTATCAAAAATCCAGATAAATCTGCAAGTAAGTTTGATCCTAGAGGGAAAAAATGTGTTTTTCTAGGTGTTTCTGCCACTCAAAAAGGGTATAAATGTTTTGATCCTACAACCAAAACAATGGTTGTTACTATGGATATTATTTTTATGGAAGAACAACCTTTTTTTGATTCTCATCTTCAGGGGGAGAAATTAAGTGAAGATGTTTCTATAATGCCAAATATTCATGAAAATTTTAATTTTCTTGATATTAATCAGGATGATAATGTTTTTTCAAATATCAGTACACCTGAAAATGATCAAGGAATTAAAAATAATGAAGTAAATCCAACTGAACCAATTGAAAAGGATCAACAGACAAGTCAGTTCTTTGAAAAAACTTATGAGAGAAGGGTTAGAAATCAAAGAATAGAGGAAGTTCAAAAACCTACAACTGTCCATGATTCTGCCTCAATGTCAGGAAGTGAAAAAGGTAATACTTCTAGCAACTTTGACCTTCCTATTGCTCTCAGAAAAGAGAGAAGAACATGTGTTAAATACCCCATCTCAAACTATGTTTCTTATTCTAAATTGACATCAGACTTTGCAGCCTTTACTTCCAGTATCTCTTCTATTTCTATTCCTACAACCATACAGGATGCCCTATCTAAACCTGAGTGGAAGAAAGCTGTTTTGGAGGAGATGGAGGCTCTTGAAAAGAATCAGACATGGAAGCTTGTAGAGTTACCTAAAAATAAACCTACAGTTGGTTGCAGGTGGATTTTCAACCCCAAGTTTAAGGCAGATGGAAGTTTGGAGAGATATAAGGCAAGACTAGTTGCCAAGGGGTACACACAGACCTATGGAATTGATTACAAAGAAACCTTTGCACCAGTTGCAAAGTTGAACACTGTAAGAATTCTTTTATCTCTTGCTGCCAATTTAGACTGGCCATTACAACAACTGGATGTAAAGAATGCTTTTTTAAATGGGAAACTTGAAGAAGAAGTGTACATGGAACCTCCACCTGGGTTTGAAAATAAGTTTGGGTTAAAGGTTTGCAGATTAGAGAAGGCTTTATATGGACTTAAACAGTCTCCAAGAGCCTGGTTTGACAGATTCACAAAGTTCATAAAAAAGCAAGGATTTAATCAAGCTCAAGCTGACCATACTTTATTCATGAAGTTTTCAGGTAAGGGGGAGATTGCAATCTTAATTGTCTATGTAGATGATATTATCCTCACAGGAAATTATCACACAGAGACTAAAAGATTGAAAGACAAACTTGCTCATGAATTTGAGATTAAAGACCTAGGAAATTTAAAATTTTTCCTAGGAATGGAGATAGCTAGATCAAAGAAGGGTATTGTTGTCTCACAAAGGAAATATGTTTTAGATCTTCTACAGGAAACTGGAATGAGTGCCTGCAAACCAGCAGACACTCCAATTGACCCAAGTCAGAAATTGGGAGATATCAAGGAGGGAAATCCAGTTGATATTCACCAATATCAAAGATTGGTAGGAAAATTAATATATCTGGCACACACTAGACCAGATATTGCATTTGCAGTAAGCATGGTAAGTCAGTTTATGCATCATCCTTTCCAAGAACATCTTGATGCTACTTACAGGATTCTAAGATACCTGAAGAGCTGTCCAGGGAAAGGATTGTTTTTCAAAAAGGGAAACAATAGGAAAATTGAAGCTTTTACTGATGCAGATTATGCTGGCTCAATATCTGATAGGAGATCTACCTCTGGATACTGCACCTATGTATGGGGAAATCTAGTAACCTGGAGAAGTAAGAAACAAAATGTGGTTGCTAGAAGTAGTGCAGAATCAGAATTCAGAGCTATGGCTAATGGAATATGTGAGTTACTGTGGATCAAACGAGTAATCACAGAACTAAAGATGGAGATTGAGCTGCCTATGAAGTTATATTGTGATAATAAAGCTGCTATAAGCATTGCTCATAATCCTGTGCTACATGATAGAACTAAGCACATTGAAGTGGACAGACATTTCATTAAAGAGAAGATTGAAGCTGGAATCATTTGCACACCATTTGTATCCACTAAAGATCAAACAGCTGATATCTTCACCAAAGGGTTATTTAGACCTATATTTGAGCTACTTATAAGCAAGTTGGGAATGTATGATATATACTTACCAACTTGAGGGGGAGTGTAGAAAAATGTAACATATTCTTGTTATTTTAATTACTTGTACATCCGGAACTGTGTAGATAAGAATTAGAGTAGATAGGACTCTCTAATTAGTAGATAAGCTCACAGAATAGATAGAATAGATAGATCCTATTTTTTAGGATCTGTAACAACTTGATTTTATCTGTAAACATGTATATATACCATGGCCGGATGGCTCAATAATATTAAGGAAGTTTTATTCCTAAAACTTACAGTTGTTTTCCAAATACGACCTTGACCAGTCAGACCTTGAAACCAATAGGTTCAAGCTTCTTCAGGTATGCGATATTTCTTCTCATCTTGCACAGAAGAGGAACTGGCCAAATGTCTGCAAGACTGATATGATGTATCGCCATTCATCAAACTTTGTGTTGGAAGGATTGAACGTCGTTTCTATTGTTGATTTGGTTCTCCAACCATGTCCATTGGGAACTTCTGAAACTGGGTTACTTAAAATCGAGGACATAATTTTAGGGAATTCATGCTTGGAACGAAAGAGATCTAGTCCAATGGTTCTTAAGGATCTGGTTCATCTTTTTTCTTGGGAATCATATGCCATTATTCAAATTGGGGTAGTGATTTCACATGGAGGTCCTCTAAATTGGAGGGAGGGTGTGAGCAGAGGAAGCCATTTTCCAACCCTGTTCTAATTTCACCTTTTCATTTGAACATGACAATGCCTTGGCATGAACACACCTCACTTTTTGAACCAGTATACAAACTACTGGCAATCTCCTTACATAATCACCACTAATTAAGGCATATGGGAAGATAGCATGATTGAGTTCATTTTCAAGCATCATAAACCTCCAAACATCATAGGTGCACATTCGTGTTTGAGACAGGCCCTCCTCATCAGCCCCTGTGATTTTGTTGATAAGTTCCAAGGCCGCCTCAGTTTGGTCTGTACGATTTCCTTCCTGACTGTAAGGAATATCAAGTTTGAGCAGTGCTGAATCTTCAGAGGGAGGTTGCCGTTGAACCAGGAGAATCTGATGGCGACAAAACCTGCGAACTCTGAGAAACAGCGTGAGTCAGAGTTTGCGATGATGAAGAAGGCGAAATGTGAGAATCGACTGGCGAAGAAGATAGGATTCTCCTCCCGATCGCGTCTTACTTGGACGCGAACTGATAGCTGATGAAGATGCCTGCGGACTGAGACTTGCGAACTGGTAGACAATGTATGTGACTGCGATTGCGAAGAAGTTCGTGATTGCAAACTGTGAGATGGAGTTCTTGAAGAAGCTAAATAACTGGATGGAAGTGCTCACGACTGAAAAGAGACCTGCGCACGCGATGAGATCTGTGAACTAGGCAAAACTATTCGCCATTGCGAACTAGGAAGAGCTACGTTCGAAGCAACCTGATTTTCAGTTGGCCGACGGCGTCTAGGAGGATTCCTCGCTCGGCCTCTAGTTCTCCGGCGACGCTGTTTACGCAGATGATGTATCATCTCATCCAGCGTCGTTTCCATCTTCTTTACATGGCATTGGACACTTCCACTATTCTCCATCTGTGCACATTAACAGTCCTCAAACGATCGTTGATGCTCTGATACCAATGATAGATGCTCTAATTTCGTAACAGTAAATTGATCACTATTATTGAGGTAAAATTGCAGAAAGGAAGAAGAAGATACATACGATGCGCTTCGAGAGGCCTCAACTCTCCCAGGTCCCAATTTCCCAAACCCAAAATCTGCCTACCTTTCTATTCATAGCTCACCCTATTTATTCTTTTTCTAATGGACCAGCCCACTTTTTAGTTATAGGGCCTAAACCCCTTTTATTATACAATATTAAAAGACTTAGTAGCATTCTTCTTATTCTAGTATTATTTTAGGTCTCTATCATAAATTGTATTCTATGAAATTGAAAGTGCATCAAGTGAAACTGAAATGTGCATTAGGTGAAATCGAAATGTGCAACACAAATGGTAAGACACATGGTATTATGTGAAACTGAATTGTGCATTATGGAAAACTGAAATGTGCACTAGGTGACACTGAAATGTGCAGAATAAAAACTACGATGCGGCGACATTTTTGTGCCTTTTATTCTGCACATTTCAATTTCACGTAATGCACATTTGAGTTATACATTTCATTCTGCACATTTCAATTTCACTTAATGCACCTTTTAGTTATACCAAATGCACAATTCAATTTTACATAATACAATCTGACGGTCTAGATTCATTCTCATTTCTCTCCTTGGAGTCCTTTCTCACCGGAACCACTCTTTCTGTCTCTCTCTATATATAGGGCAGATCATATCAGGCCGGCCTGACGAAAACAACCATCAAGACAAGGCCATTGGGGCCTCTCGATTGAATTTTTAGCTGAAATTTGGTGGGCATAAACTAAACTTGATGTTGAACATGCTCAAAAAATTTCATCAAAAAATTCCACCGGGAAGGCCCCAAATGCCCTCAGCCGGACGGCAAGTCCTGTCAAGGCGACCTAACAAGACTGCTACTCTCTCTCTATATATATGGTGCGATTCAAATAAAAAGTGGTGTTTCCGTGGATGAAAAATATGAATAAATTTGGAGCATCGAATTTATGATCTAATGACTCTAACTATGTCAAAAATGCATTAAAGTGGATGAAAAATGCAGTGACATTTTAGTAAATAAATCAAAGTTTTTCTTGTTTGCAAAAAGTGGACTTCCAGTGTGCAATAGTGTGACGTAAGCACCAAAAGTGTGTCGGAAAATTTCCCAATGCAAGATGCAACTCAGATGCTCAAAAGTGGAGGCATTCACATTTTGTATTTTAAGACTACCTTTTATTGGAACCGGACCCTATACACACACATATTAGAGATTTTGGTTCGAGAAGAGTGCTTCCTAGATGAAAATATAAACTAATCTTAATCATTGATGTGAAAAAATGAATGAAAGAGATGGAGATCAAATTTTAATTATGAAATGTGGTGACATTATAGAAATTATGATCAACTTTAAATAAAAAAAATAACAAATGTGTACAAGAATATACGAATAATGTATTTGTACACCACAAAGTGCTTCACAGTACTATACAAATGGCGCTTAAGATAAAAATTATGGTAATCTTCTTTTACACTCATGAATGCACTTTTAACTATAAACGATCCACTTTGTACTATTAATATTTGCACATAATTTTGTCACCGTGTCTTTTGATTAAAAACTAATCTAATCCATCATTTCTAAAGTGATTAAAGACAAATATTTATTGTTGCTTTTCATGAGAATATCTCTTTTCAGTTGAACTTTCCCCTATATACTACCTTTGTTCTCTATGAAATGAAACATTGGACTTTTTACACTATTCACATATTCTACTTTGAGTCTATTTTATTTATTTATGTATTATAAATTAAATTTTAAAAAAAATTGTTAAATACCTCTCATTTTAAATTTTCTAAATCTAATTTTTTAATTTTTTTTTACTAATAAGGAATGAAAGATAGTAACGGTCAAACTTGTGCGTTGGCAAACGTGAAAAGTGGACTGTTGCAATTAAAAAAGAACGGAGGAAGTATATGCACACACATATATACATGGATGCATGCATACATACATACACTACATGCACATATATACATGGAATGATTCTAGTGAGAATTTATCTTAAAATGAGAACACAATTAGGAATGAGAATATTTAATCTTCACCTTTCACATTTCAGTAAAAACGCGTCGCGCCTTTTAAAACTAAGGTCGACATTAAGGATCTTTCCTCAAGAGAGTACACCTTGTGACAGAAGATTTGACATCAATGACGTCTTTTCTAATATTTGTTACTGGAATGTGGACTTTCGGGCAGAATAGTCCCTAACATGCACATAATTATCAATTATAGGACTATAAGTAGAGATTATTTATTCTCACATGAAAAGAGATTATTTCATTTTTTGGTCTCCTAAAACTCATCCACTAACATACTTTTTAGATATAATAAAAATATTTCTTAAGTTAAATGGACATTATTTGGAATTACATTTTAACTGAGCCTCTTGATGCTACTAGAATCTTCTTCGTTCCTCGATTAAGACGACAATGTAAGATGTCTTTTGGTTGAAGAAGAACCTTACCGTCATGAAGGAGAGGCATGGAGGAAATGCGTGCTGGAGGTTTACCTTTCAATTCTTTCAATAGGGAGATGTGAAAAACATCATGTATACAACTGTGGGTTTGGAGGCAGTTCCAATTGATAGGCCACTGAACCTATTCTGCGAAGCACATGTAAAGGGACAAAGAAACGACGAAGCTTATGAGACCTACGAGCTTTAACCGAGTGTTGACTGTAAGGGTGGAGGCGTAACCACACCCATTGATCGGGCTGAAAATGGATGTCGCGATGGCATTGGTTATATATAGCTGTCATACTTGCTTGGGCTTGTGACAGGTGACTGGGGGCATCAACTAGCATCTCGTCACGAGCCTTAACAGATATGTCTATTGCCTCGACCTTGGAGGAGCCGGGATCATAGGTTAACATGCAGGGAGGGTCACGACGATACACAAGTTTGAATGGAGTAGTGTCTAGAGCTGAGTGATAAGAGGTATTGTAACAATATTCTGCCGAGGGCAACCATTCCACCCAGCGACGTGAGTGATCCCCAACCAAACACCGCAAGTACATTTCAATTGTCTGATTGACCACTTTTGTTTGACCATCCGTTTGTGGTTGGTAAGATGAAGAGAAGGCTAAGGAAGTACCACAAAAGGCGGAACAACTCCTGCCAAAAAGAGCTGGTAAAAAGAGGGTCTCGATCACTGACCATAGTCTCCGGGAATCCATGAAGCTTGAGAATTTTAGAATAAAAGACACAGGCAACTGATAAGGCAGTGTAGGGATGAGCTGATGGTATAAAATTTGTGTATTTGGAGAGGTGATCAGCACACCAAAAGCACAAATTTATCTTAAACCTTTGACAGGCCCTCAACAAGTCCAATGAACTATCTGACCAGATATTGGATGCCCTTCAAAAGGAATGCTCGAGTTACGTGGAAGAGTGTTTTTTGCATGCCTTCGTGGTAGTATCGTGAATGTCTCTCAATACAACTGGAATTAGAGCAGGGCTGGGAAGCAGGAAAAGTTGATTGTTGCAATGGATTAGACCATAAAAAATGAGCAACGTTGAGCCTTCCTCACCCTTACTAATGTGTTCGATCAATTGTTGCCCTTCCAAGCTTGACTGCAATTTATCTCGAACAACTTGAAGGAATGAAGAGTGTCGGACTGACAAGGCTAGTAAGATCCCTTGTGCCTCACCTGGTTCATCTTCGTGTTGGCGTGATAGAGTATCTCACTGAGTGCTTCACCTGGTTCATCTTCGTGTTGGCGTGTTGACTAATGTATCGAGTCTCCCGAATTTGTATTCCGCATCAAATTCAAACCCCAATAGTTTGCTCACCGAGTGTTGTTGAGGTGGGGTTGTAAGGCGTTGCATGAGTAAGTACTTAAGACTCTAGTGGTAAGTGGGCACGATAGACGAGTTCCCCCATAAATAATGTCGCCAGTGGCAGACTGCTTGTGCTAATCCGATGAGTTCCCGTTCATAAGAAGGAAGTTTGGTGTGGTGATTGACTATCTTTCGATTGAAAAAGGCAACTGGTTAATTGTCTTGCTAAAGAAGATCACTAATTCCCACTTTGAAGTATCACATTCTACAATAAATGTCAAGGAAAAATGAGGAAGCCGTAAAACAGGGGCAGCCGAGAGGGCCGCCTTGAGAGTTTGGAATGACTCTATGGCTGCATCGGTCCACTGAAGGACTTCTGTTTCAGCATTGCAATAAGGGGTGTTGCAATTTTCCCGTAGTCTAGAAAGACTAAGAAACCCACAGATTGCTCGAACTATGAGAGGTTTTGGCCATTGTCGAACTGCCAGTACCTTCTCTTCGTCCACTGTGACTCCTTCTTGAGTGATGATGTGTCCAAGATAAGCAACCTTAGTTTCGCCAAATGAACATTTCATCCTCTTAACATATAACTGATGTTGTGGTAGCAAGTCAAAGACCAATTTGAAATGATGAAGGTGCTCCATCCAAGTTTTACTATACACAAGAATATTATAAAAGAAAACTAACACAAATTTGCGTAGAAAGTCTTTGAATACATCATTCATCAGAGATTGAAGGGCCGACGGTGTATTTCATAACCCGAAGGGCATCACTAAAAATTCAAAGTGCCCGTGATGTGTACGAAATGCAGTTTTTTCAATATCTTCTGGATGCATCCGGATTTGATGATAGCCATAGCGTAAATCAAGTTCATCATTCATCATCATCACCCCAGTTCCGCAAAGTCTCCCACCTACGGTAGGGTAGGGGGGGTTGGATGTACGCAGTCTTAACCCTGTACTAAAGCACAAAGAGACTATTTACGGATGACCCTGATAAGAACATGAAACTCCAGCACAAAATTAACAGATTTATTACTGGAAATCTGTATTCCAAGTATGTAAAATCTCAGAACAATTAGGAGACTAGAAAGATGACTTGCAGAAAAGGAATTACAATCTGGAAGCTATTCGAGAGGGCCCCTCTCTCCCAACAAACTATCCAAATTCCTGACTGCCTTTTCTGCCTCATTTGACTGCCTTTTATTTCCTTTCTCGAGCCTGTCCAGCTACCACATTTACTTAGACCATCCCTTTATTTCCTTTCTCCAGTTTAACCTGTTCAGCTTCCACATTTATTTAGGCCATTCCCCCTTTTATTAATTATTTGGGCCATTCCCCCTTTTATTAATTATTTACCCTATTGCCCCTCCGGTTGTAAACTCTAGAGAAATCCCTATTGGGATTAATTTCTAAAGTAACCGCACTCTCATCATTACCCCCCCCTGTCCCCTTTAAAAATCACCTTGTCCCCAAGGTGAAAATTGGGAAACATAGCTTGGAACCGAGATACCTCTTCCCAGGAAGCTTCAAATTCTGGTAAATCCTTCCAGCGAATCAATATCTCCTTACTCCCATTGGTGTTTTCGCTAGCATCCAACACTTGCTCAGGTTGTGTTTGGAGTTCCCAGTCCTCAGTTAACTAGATGTTTAACTGAGGACTGGGAACTAGTACCAGGCTTCATGGGTTTCCCAAGACCATACTTCTTCGGTTTGCTACCAGGTCTTGGGAAACCCATGAAGCTTCATTATCTCCTGAAATACAGTACTTTAAGGTCTTGGGAAACCCATAAAGCTTCACTATCTCCTGAATAAACATCTCTGCCACACTTTTAGCTGTATAAGGATGGTCCAATGCCAAGAAATGGGCATATTTGGACATTTGGTTAGCCTATCAACCACCACTAATATGGTGTCCTTCCCCATTGTCCGAGGTAACCCTCCAATAATGTGTAGGCTAATATCAGTCCAAATATGATCAGGAATAGGCAGAGGTTACAGCAACCCCGCAGGACTTAAAGCCTGGTACTTGTTCCTTTGTCAGACCTCACAACTCTTCACATAATTCTGAATATCCTGTCTCATACCCTCCCAATACAGCACACTAGATATCCACCGTTTTAGTGTTCTGAGGTAGCCCGCATGTCCTCCACAAACCGAGTCGTGGAATTTGCTCAACACATGCGTGATCCTTGCAGAATTCTTGGGTGACATGAGTCTGTCTTTGTAATAAATTAACCCTTTTCTCAATTTAAAACCTGGTTGAGATTCTGGTGTACTACCAAGTTCTGAATTATCTGACTGCACCTGGTGTCCTGCAGCAATTCCTCCTCTAAACCCTCCAAATCTTGGAAACTCACCACTGAAATAGCTTGATAGCTGATCTTCCTAGATAGTGCATCAGCAGCTTTATTCTGCAAGCCTGGTTTATATTTAATACTGAAGTTATATCTAGTAGCTTTGTGATCCACTTTTGTTGCTCTTCCCCCATCAACCTTTGCTCCGTCAGGAATTTCAGACTTTTCTGGTCTGTGTGGATTTCAAAACTCCTACCCATTAGATATGATCTCCATTTCTGCACGGCCATCACTATTGCTAGCAATTCCCTTTCATAAACTGACTTGTTTTGATTTCTGACGGATAAGACTTTACTCATATAAGCGATAGGTCTGCCTTCCTGCATCAGCACCGCCCCTATCCCTTGCCAGAAGCATCACTCTCAATTATGAACATTTTGTTGAAGTCGGGATTAGCTAACACAGGAAGTGAAGTCATTGCCTTCTTCAATCTGTCAAAAGAACTAGCGGCCTCTGGTGTCCACCTAAACCCATCTTTTTTTAACAAATCGGTGAGGGGCTTTGCTATTTTGCTATACCCCTTTATGAATCTTCGGTAATAACCAGTTAAACCCAGGAATCCCCCGAGTCCTTTCACATCTTGACTCTTGAGGCATATTCCAGTTTAGCATATCTTGGATTTTACTCAGATTGGTTCTAATGGCAGTCTTTTGAATGTCACTTTCCTTCATTCGAATCTGATGATAGCCAGATTTCAGGTCCAGCTTCGAAAACACCTGAGCTTCACCCAACTCATCTAAAAGTTCCTCAATCACCGGATAGGAAACTTGTCGGGAATTGTAATTTTGTTGAAGGCTTAATAGTCCCCGCAAATTCTCCAGCCTCCTTCCTTCTTTTTGACCATGATAATTGGACTGCTGTAAGGGCTTGTACTAGGCCTGAGAATTCCTGAATTCAGCATTTCCTTCACCAACTTTTCTATCTCATCTTTTTGGTAATGTGGATATCGGTATGGTCTTGAATTTGGAATCATGGCGCCTTCTTTTATGTTAATAGCATGACCACAAGCTCTTTTAGGGGGCAAACCGGCCTGCTTCTGAAAAACCTTTTGAAATTCTCCTAATAATTCTTCCCACTCCCTTCCAAGTTCTTGATCTTGTTTGCTGGAATCTGGCACTGCATAATGGATGTAATACCCTTCTCCATCTTGTAGAGTCTTGAACACTGTTTTCCAGGATGCCTTGGTTGTATTTAACTTAGAACATCACTTGAATATCTTGTCTTGCCCATCCTCTTTCCATTTGATAGAGAGCTCACTGAAATTTGCCTGTACCTCTCACAAAGGCCAGCAAGCCATTCAATACCCAAGACAATATCAGTACCTCCAAGCTCCAGTAGGTAAAAATCTTGAGTGATACCAAAATGATAAGAACAGGAAACTCCAGCACAAAATTAACAGATTTATTACTGGAAATCTGCATTCCAAGTATATAAAATCTCAGAAGAATTAGGAGACTAGAAAGATGACTTGCAGAAAAAGAATTACAATCTGGAAGCCATTCGAGAGGGCCCCTCTCTCCCAACAAACTATCCGGCCTCTCTCCCAACAAACTATCCAAATTCCTGACTGTCCAGCTTCCACATTTATTTAGACCATCCCTTGATTTCCCTTCTCCAGTTTAACCTGTTCAGCTTCCACATTTAATTAGGCCATTCCCCCTTTTATTAATTATTCAGGCCATTCCCTTTTATTAATTATTTACCCTTCTGCCCGTCCGGTTGTAAACTCTAGAAAAATCCCGATTGAGATTAATTTCTAAAGTACTAATGTGTAGCAGACAAATAAAATCAACGGGATGAACCGTTGCCCAGATAATCAACGATAAAAATACCGTTGCCCAAAGCCAAAAGGCTAAACCAACTTTTATTCCCAGATAATCCGAATGAACCCTAGCAAGGGGTATAAATAGCTTCTACAAGAAACCCTAATCAAGCCCAAATTACTTAAACCCTAATTAAGCCCAATTTAACTTAACTAACCACTCTAATAATAATAGGCCCAACTAAAACATAATGATAAATTTTATAAATAAATAAAACTATAATCCCTAGCCCAGAACCGGCCCACGGAAGTGAGCCCAATCCCGTTCCCGCCCCAGATTCTTCTTGCTCTCTATCAATCCACCCCCCTTCAAATAACCTTGTCCTCAAGGTTGTAATTTCGCAGATCGAGGACTGAAATTTCCAACCATGGAATAGACTGGAAAATATCCTTCATCACCTTCCAGAACCTTTTCCCGACCAGTTATTTCACAGTACTCATGTTGCTGGAGGTCCAACTCCTCATCCTCCTCAGCTATCATTACCCGCAACTGCTTAAAGGGGCAGTCATGCCCTGGTGTAAATGGTTTCTTACACCTAAAGCATAATCCTTTCGCCCACAATTCTGCAAACTCTTTCGGCGGAAGTCGAGTGAACTGTGAGCGTGTCGTGAGCTGCCCGGACAGCCCTGACTTTGTCCCCGGAGGCTGCCCAATGTCTTTAGGAAAGCTGCCATTCGATCCTCTTAAGCTGCCACCACCTATGGCCGTGCTTTTACTGCCAGTTGGGCGCAAAAAACTGCTCGAATGCAAGTTTGTGTCGAAGGGTTGACTTTCCCAGTCTCCCTCTTGAAAGGACAAGTTGTGCTCAATATCTTTGGCCAACTCCATTGCAATCTCCAGGCTGTTTGGCCGCAGCAATCGTAAGGATCCCCGAATCGGTCCCTTCAGCCCGTTCATGAAATACCCCAAATAGTGATCATCGGACAGTCCAGGAACTTGACTGGCCAACTGCACAAAAAGGTTATTGTATTCTTCTATGGTTCCCAACTGTTTGGCCCCGGACAGCCGTTCAAATCGGTTGCCCTTGAACCGTGAATCAAAACGGGCCACCAGTGCATCTGTGAATTCCTCCCAAGTCAGGCCCGGTTTCCGTGCCCTCAACCAGGTCAACCAGTACAGGGCAGCCCCTTCCATGGCTACAGTAGCTGCTGCCACTTTGCTTCCAGGTAGGGTTTGATGAAGTTCAAACTGCTGCTCAGCTCTGGCCACCCATCCGATGGGATCTGCTCCATCAAACGCAGGCAACAAGGTCGGAGTTGTGATGCGCGGCAAACCTTCGCCGCTGGTTGGAGTTGTGGCGCGCGGCAAACCTTCACCGCTGGTTGGAGTTCTGGTGCGCGGCAACCCTTCGCCGGTGGGCGCGGTCGCTGCTGTGCTTCCGACGGCCGCCGTGGATGTTTCCGGCGACATTGGCGGCACAAGGGCATGCGTCAGCGCTGCCAGGGAGGCGACGATCTCCGCCAGCTTTGCACCGTGGTCTTCGAGCGTCTGGTTCATGCGCTTCTGCTCGAGTGCCATCCGGGTTTGCTCAGCCCCCAGTCGGGCCACTTCCTCTCCCATTCGGTTCTGCTCGTTTTCCATCTCTGTCAAGCGTTCATTCTGAGTTCTGGTCATCTTGGCGGGACGGGATCCGGCAGGTCGGACCAATTAATGTGTAGCAGACAAATAAAATCAACGGGATGAACCGTTGCCCAGATAATCAACGATAAAAATACCGTTGCCCAAAGCCAAAAGGCTAAACCAACTTTTATTCCCAGATAATCCGAATGAACCCTAGCAAGGGGTATAAATAGCTTCTACAAGAAACCCTAATCAAGCCCAAATTACTTAAACCCTAATTAAGCCCAATTTAACTTAACTAACCACTCTACTAATAATAGGCCCAACTAAAACATAATGATAAATTTTATAAATAAATAAAACTATAATCCCTAGCCCAGAACCGGCCCACGGAAGTGAGCCCAATCCCGTTCCCGCCCCAGATTCTTCTTGCTCTCTATCAAGTACCCGCACTCTCATCAGACCCATAGTGAAAATCGCGTCCAAAATTGCATGAACTGACTATTGCTTCATAACAAAGAAGCGCAGATAGTTTAGTGAGCCATTTTTCTTTATTCCATCATATTCTGAAGCAAAAAAATAGTGAATCTTTGGCTCCATCGGAAAACATAGTGTAAAACAAGTTGGGTAAAGAATTTTGCTCCATGAAGTTCATCAAGTAGTTCATCAATGAAGGGGATGGAAAATTTATCTTTGATGGTGATAACATTATGCTCTCGATAATCAACGCAGAATCTTTGATGGTGTTTGATTATGAGCAGCGCTGGGGAAGAAAAAGGTGAGTGTCTAGGTTGGTTTATGCCTGCCTGAAGCATTTCATTGCACAGTTTTTCTATCTCCTCCTTTTGTAGCCGTGGATAATGATATGGGCAAAGAACGGCTAGGTTAGAACATAGAACCGTGTTTGAGTGGAATTTGATGGTCACACGGACAGGCAGGAGGTAGAGTTGCGGATTTCGTGAAATAGCATCAAATTGTAATAATAGATGATCAAGGGCACAAGTAGTTGTAACCTGGCTAGATTATATAGAGCTAGATAATACAGAGCTGCACAATTTGTTTTATTCGCCTTGCCACGTGACAGAATGATTGTTGATTTTTGTTAGGTACTAGCTAATTTCACAGTAAATTCAAGAATCAAGATGAAGAAGATAGAGGGTGTATCAACTGAAAGTGTCGTTTAACAGAAATTATAGAAAGAGAAATACGAAGGCAGTTTAAGAGTGCCCACTCTCCAAGTCCCAAGCCTAATTGATAATTCCAAAAACTCCTTTCTATTTATACTAACTCTAATACTCTTCTGATTTCTTATTATTCTATGTGGGTCCCTATCATTAGTTTCATTACTCCCCCTTTGACAACCACCTTTGTCCTCAAGGTGGGTGATAGGAGACAGTCCTGATGAACCGCTTCTTCTTCGTTCTTGCGCCTCTTCCTTCCCACTATCTTCCAAATTCCAGGGCCCTGATTTTCATGAGCTGAACCATTGCTATCACTTTTTCCATAACAAGCAGCTGAGGCAAGGGCATGGTTACATGATGCTTCACTAAAACCTGGCCAGCACCAAGTGCTACAACCCCTACAGAGCCATTCTCATGGGCTAGGCCATCTATAATTGCAGGAAGAACTGGTGATGCTCTTTGATGAGAACAGTTTTATATGCTATCTGAAACAATTTCCAATATAATATAGATTCTTCCTGAATGAGTAGCAACCACAATCATACCCCTCCCACCATTTCTGAAAACTGATATAGGGGCCATGTGGATCTGCTCTATACCTTCAATATATCTAGCCTCATAATATTTTTCAAGGAGAAAACTGTTCCTCTTGTTTGCTTCAAACAATTCTGATATGCACGTGAACTGTGTTCCAAACAGCCCCTGAGATAAACATTCCTGATTTCTCTTTGCTTCCCTAACTGGATCTTCATCCAACTTTCTTAGCTCAAGTGAGGAGAAAGAAGCCTTTAAGATTTTTCCAAACAAGTAGGGCTCCACTTCTATCTTTCCAACATCATCAACTAGCCTGGATTCCATTATAATTCCACAACTGGAACAGTTCACTTCGAGATTATTGAAGCATAAGACCATTTATAAGGTTGAAAATTTACTTCAGCTTCCATTCCATTAACACCAGTCTGAATAGCAGAGTCCAGGTCCACACTGATTCTACACATCAGGTATCCTGAAATAAGTCCAAAAACATTGCCATGATTCTTAAAATTGTTAACAGCACCGAACGCCTTTATTGTGTGAATTTTTCTTTCAACAATGCTACCACGACCAAATTCATCATCCCATCTTAATCCGGAATCAGAGAAGTCCCCATTTGCAGAAAGTACCAATTTGCACCCTTCAACCTCAAGAATAAAAAACTGGTCCTGACTTTCAACAATATCAACGCACCTCTCCATCCATCTATTACTAATTGTTCTCAACATACTGTCACATTCTTGATGACTTGATCCTTATCTCTTTTCCTGAGAATCTTGAGCTGTGGACCAGCATTTGTCAAATGAAATCTGTAATCAAAATCTAAACCTCTATCTTGAACAATTATACAAACTAATGGCAGTCCCATAACCACCTCACCAACTATAATGGCCTCAGGGAAACGACCAGGAGTGAGATCTTTAACAAACATCAGATACATGACAACTTCAACACCGGTAACATATCCGTTATATTCTGTAATATTCCCAGTAAATCCTCCTTCCAACCCATTTTGAGTATCCATCATAGAAGTAACACCCTCACATATGAAACTATCAAACTTGTTGAATGACGTCAGCCCTTCCAAAGTAATGTTTAATGAATGATAGTACACCATTTCAGACTTTAAAACATTAGGCCAGTTCATCTCCTGTAATAACCTAGAAGTCATTGTGGACTTTGCCACACAAGCATCAGTGTCACATGCCTGCAGAATCTTGAAAATATTGGTTCCCGAATCTGACTTGACGGACATGTACTTGAGAAAATGAGCAATTGTGCCAACTTCCGGTCCAACGTTCACTGACAAATTCTCCTCGCTTTCATCATTGCCCTCAGTGACTTTCTCTTCCCTAGGCGATGAAGAATAGGCTCACGAAGAAGTCTGAGAACTGGAAACATCTACTCCAGACGAAGCTTGCAAACTGGAAAAAAATGTTGGTGAGGAATCCTGCGAAAGACTGAGTGGAGCTGTTTGTGATGAAGATGGTGAACCAAGGTTGTCAAAGTCCAGCGCCTGAGCGCTTAAGCGCACCAGGGGCAGGGCAATAGAGGTCCAGCGCTCTAAATATGACCAGGCCCACCCTCCTCTCTCAGGCGCAGCTTAGGCGCACCAAGCGCAGAAGCGCAGCAGTGATTTTAAGCTAGCTTATCGCGCCTGACAGGGGAATTGGGAAAGTCTATTTTACGTTTTACCGAGGCAGTTTCTCACATGTGCTGTCAAGTAAGACCATTAAGAAGCCCATATTTTTAATAAAGCCCATGTAAATAAGGTTAAAAACGTAAAACAACGTAAAACGGGTTTAATGCACCAAACCCCCTCGTGATATAGAAATTCAGCGCATTAGCCCCTGTGATTTGAAAAATGCGTCAAATCCTCTTGTGTTTTAATTAATCATGCACAAAACCCCTTTTATGAATAAATTTAACGATTTGGAAATCACTTTTCCTAATATTATGATCGAATATGCAAAAACATATGTCAAAATCTCTAAATCATACAAAAATGTTAATTATTTTTCTTTTATTTGACAATTGAATTTGTTCATAGAAGAGATTTTGCGCATAATTAATTAAAACACAAGAGGGTTTGATGCATTTTTTAAATCACAGGGGGCTAATTCGCCGAATTTCCATATCACAGGGATTTGGTGCATTAAACCCGACGTAAAACACATGTTCGTAAAACACCAGGTGAACAGTAAGAATCGACGGGTGATGAATATGAGTGGTAAAGATCGGCGAGTGAGGAATCCATCGAACTTGGAAATTCTCCCATCGATTGCGTCGCACTTTGACGGAAAATGAGAGCTGATGAAGGAACCTGGGAAAAAATCTGCGAAGAAACCTGCAAACTGGGGACATCAACTACGAATTGCGAACTGGGAGGAACTGTTCGCAACTGCGAACTAGCCTCTTGTGCTTGCGATGATGCTGACAGACTGCAAGAAGAAGTTTGCGACCAATCCTGTGAACTCAGAAACGGTTCGTGACTGCGAACTGTGAGACGAAGTTCGCGACTTACCTCTGGCTTCAGACGATGTACGACTCTCATGTACAGTGGTGCCTTGAAGTTCTTGATTTTCTTCGTTCATGTCGAGCGTTCTGCTGCAGGATCAATTCACGCCATTCCGTGATCTCTTTCCGCCTTTGCGTGTGATAGCGTTCAAAATTGCGTTCCAGGATCTCCAGTCTACTTTCCATCGTTCCTTGAGTAGCTGACGCTCTGATACCAATGTTAGGTACTAGCTAATTTCACAGTAAATTCAAGAATCAAGATGAAGAAGATAGAGAGGGTGTATCAAGTGAAAGTGTCGTTTAACAGAAATTGTAGAAAGAGAAATACAAAGGCAGTTTAAGAGTGCCCACTCTCCAAGTCCCAAGCCTAATTGATAATTCCAAAAACTCCTTTCTATTCTACCCTTAACCTCTATTTATACTAACTCTAATACTCTTCTGATTTCTTATTATTCTATGTGGGTGCCTATCAGTTTTGAAACTCATTGTGAGTTCAGAAAAATCCCGTGACACAGCTCCCGAAGTTTGCAACCACTTAATGCCAAGTACCAACTCAAAACCTCCTAGGGGCAAGATGTATAGTCGAATCTGAAAGAGTTGGGCTCCTTTTTGTATGCAGACGTTGGACCATAGCCGGGGCCTGCATTTTTTTCGCCATTCGCCACAGCACTTGGAGTCCATGACAGTCTTGGATGGATACTCAGCCCCAACTTCTTTTCCGTCCCTTCATTAATAAAGTTGTCAGTGCTGCCAGAATCGAAGAGGGTCTTAACAGGCTGCTCGTTGTTATATACAAAAACTTGCATAGTTTGTGTGTGAGTAACACCAGTGATGCAGTGTAGAGAAATTTTAAAATCAACTATATCGTCAATTGGTGTGGACTCGCCACTTTCTACCTCCTCAATTTCTAGATAAATGGTTACGGAAAAACTGTTCGCATTGGTGAAGCCAACCGAGCGGATCCTTCTTACCACTTAACACGGGGAACTCCAAACGTGGAAACTTTGGCAGGACAGTACTAGAGTGTCCACCTCTCCTGTTGTCCACCATTTCTGTAGAGGGAGGAGGGTTTGTAGCAGAGATAGCATTGGTATTTGAACTCGAACGAAGCAAGTCATGTATGGCTGTAACTTGGGCCTCAAGGGAAAGCATGCAATCGTTCGTGGAGGCGGTGGAGCCTTCTGTTGCGGTTGGTTGTTCCTGGGTACCCATGACAACTGTCTCGAATACCAAATTGTTACAGGCCCGGGTTTGAGATCGCGTCACAGGACGGTTCGAGGGAGTTAGGTTATTAGTTTCAGAGGAAGAAGAAAAATGTATATATTTAAGAGTATAATAGGAGATGTTGTTGAATTCTCCAAACTCCCTAGCTAAACTAATTGGGCAATTTTCTGATATGTTTTTATTTAAATCATTCTTCTCTTAAATAAAGATAGGAAATTACAACCACTCCTAAAAACTAGGAAAGTGGATCCATGATCTTAAACTGCTAATATGTAAAGCACTAGTTTTAAATAACCAACAACTAGCCTATGATTAAAAACTAACACACACGAATTTTAAAAAACAATACCAATTATTTTATACAACGCTGCAGCATGTTTTACAGGTCTCTTTGCTGTTTGCGATGTTGGTAGGTCCTAACAAGGAATGTATAACTATCACAATGCCTCTTCCTATGGTGGTTATCTTTCTCTCAATCCTTCCTTTCCGGATATACTGCTCTTATACCTGGTGTAATAACCTGGTTCCCTTAAAAGGAATATTGTAACTTAGTATGAGGCACCATTCGTAATTCTTCCTCACAACTTAGTTACTCCATTCAAAGACATGTATTGTTGGTGCATGAGTCTCTCGACCAGAAAAGTATCCCACAACCACTGCCTCCTTGTTGAATCTTTGCTCATCCCCTCTAACTTCAATGAAGCTCGTCGTCCAATGGTAAAGATCATAGCCTGGCAACGTCCTAAAAACGCCCCACCTTAAGCTTAATTTGGCACGATTCAGAAAAGAGATAATTATGCGCCTGGAGCGCTCATTAGAAATGATAAAAGAAGAATTTGCAGCAGATGCTACATTCAAAGTGAGTGCTCCTCTCAACAGGAAGCTGATTTAACATCACTATATAAGGCCCTTGCATGGAGTTGGTGAATTGGCTTAACTAGCTTGGAGGTAGAATTCCATGCAACTTATTTAATTAATCTCCACATCCATAATACTCCTCTTCTCGGCATCTATGTGACAAGTGGAATTATTGCCTGGCTTTCTAGACATGTTATACATGGGCACACAATATGAATGCAATTCAGTGGCTACTATGCTTGCTTATCTCGCGGAAGATCTAAATCTTTACAAGAAATTTCCCTCTCATTACTTTTCCCATAATCATCCGAGGTGCTTTAAAAATAGATTGTGAAGGAGTTATTTATATTGATTTCCAAGAATGTTATTGCCATCCTACCCAAGTTTTAGTTTCCTTACATATATATTTATATACCCAAGTTTTAGTTTTAGTTTCATTTATTTATTATATTGTGGAATGCAGGATGGAAGAATTTGGAAAGAGAGAGTTTTGAGCGTGCCAAAACAATCGGCTGATTTGCCAGTCATGCAGAAAGAGGCCTTAGCTACAACACATAGGGACCCCACTGGCCACCCTATTTGTTCATCTATCAGTGCACCAGAGCACAATATTCTCAGATTGCTTGAAGATCCTTGAATTCATCTCAAATTTTGTTTTATCATGTATTTTATATTCCTTCAACTAGTCTTTCACTATAGTAAACAAACTACATAGTCATTCAAAACTATTAGCATTAGCTACTTTATCTATTAATCTTGAAAAAAATCCAATAATCTTACTCATGTCAACAAATTAACATAGCGCTATGTAAAAAGTGACAGTAAGAAATTAGAGAAGCTTCCTCGTTTATATTATTATATATCTTAATCTCTAATTTAACACTCGCTAGGTGCAAGTCGGGTGATTTCGCCAATTTTTTGGGCGACAAGGCTGATTTTTTTTTTGAGCAACTGAGTTTTATTAAAAAAATATAATGAGTACAAACGCTAATGAAGGAAGAAAATTAGAGAAAAAGATCTAGTGAAAAGCAGCAACACAAGAAAATCAAACGCCAAGGGAAGAAAGTAGTAAAGGCCCGCCTACTCCAATCAAAATATCCGCCCCTCATGGTTCGTCAAATCCAAGAAATGATTCCCAATCAGCTTTGTTAATTTCCTACAGGCTACAAAATGATGACGACCCCGACAAAAAAATCTATTGTTGAGCCATCTTTCCTTAATGCAGGCACTCCTCCTAGGAAATACCTTAAAATCTGTAAAAGGAATTTTTGGCTCAAGAAGGTGGTCTAATAGCTCCCGATCAGTGAGTAATCTACATTAGGGATGGATTCGGTTCGGGCCACCCGGCCTGTGACCCGGCCCGGCCCGGTACTGTGCGGGCCCGGGACCGGCCCGGTCGGGCGGTCCGGGACCGGGTATGGGCCCGAACCGGTGGGAAGGGGCGGGGTGGGGCGGACTCGGTTCAGCATTATTGTGACCCGGCCCGGGTCCGGTTCAATTTTTAAATTTTTTTTTTGTAGTTTGGGCTCCTACTAGCTGTTGGGGGTGGGGCTGGGGACAACCCAAACGGCTATATAGCCGTTGGGTGGGGTAAAGGGGGGGGTCCGGGGGGGGTTGGGTGGTGGGGAGGGGGGTGGGTGGTGGGGGGGGGGGGGGTAAAAAACCCTATAAATACTCCTAATCTTAAACATTTTTTCATATCTCTTCTCCAATTCTTCCTAAATCCTATTCTTAACTCTCTACTCTCTAATTCTCTTATTCTCCATTCTCCAATATATTATATTTATTATTTATAGTTTATATTAATTATCTACTTATATAAACTATAAATAGATATAAATAGTATTATATTACTTATATTTGTTATCTAATTATATATTACTTATATATTTATTATATCTATTAATATAGTTGGAATTATATCTAATTAATTTGAAGTCATTCTATTACTCCCATCCGAAAGAACGAAAGTCCGAAAGAGGTACGAAATTATTCTATTATTTACACTTGTTTAATTACTAGTTAATTAGTATAGTTGGAATTACAATTTTTTATTAATGGTTACATTTGACTCTAGTTTAAAAAATATGTTGTACACAAAACTAGTTAATTCACTACTTAATTTGCTATAACTCGAATTAATAGTTAGATAAATAGTTAATTAGTTTTTTACAATTTTTTATTAATTGCTACATTTGACTCTAGTTTAAAAAATATGTTGCACACAAAACTAGTTAATTCACTACTTAAGAATTCAACTTGAAGGGCCTCCGGTTTTCAAGTGGCTTGATCTTCAACAAAAGGGCCGTTTTATGGCTTGGTCTTTTGTTTAAGGGCCTCCCGGGATATATGGCTTGATCTTCAATTGAATTTCAATTCAATCTTCATGTGAGCATCTTCAAATCTTCAAAGATTCGTTCTTCATATCTTCGAATCTTCAAAGTCTTGTTCTTCAGATCTTCGAATCTTCAAGCTTCGTTCTTCAGATCTTCGAATGTTCTTCAACTTTTGGATTTATTTTATTAAGAATCGACGAAATCATGAAGGATTATTCGTATATTCTTAATAAAAATCGTGGCTTGATCTATTCCTCTTCTTCGGAAACGTTCAGAGCCTTTCGGGAGTTCTTGAGAGCTTTTCTGCAGCGTTTCTTTGTCTGAAAATCCTCTCCCTTCCTCTCAACTGAGACCCCTATTTATAGGTGTGGAGGGGAATGAGATGCGTTTTAGGGTTCCAAAATTCGTCCATACCTTATGGGCCTCAAATAAAATGGGTTTTGGGCTCTATTTGCTTGCATTTAATAGCTAGAAAAATCAGCACTTGTTCGATGTATCTGGACAACTTCTTTAACAAGGTTCATAACTATTTTCCATGCATATGGATGAATTTCTTAACCATATTCATTGCTTTCTTTATCAATTGGATCATGGCTCTTAAATATTGAGCCAATATTTGATAATGGACTCAAAATTAATAGGACCGGTCCATTCTTTAAAAACTCAATTTATAAATAAATTAATTGGATATTTTAAATAATCCAAATTAATTTAATTACTAAATTACTTCTCAAGGCGTCCATATCACTATCTCTTTTTTATAAAGCCCAACAACTATCACGAGCAGCTCAGTAGATTTTGACAGTGGCCCAATAAGATATAATATAGCCCGCTAGCATTTAAGAGACCGCAATGACTACCATAATTGACCCAATAACTTTTATATGTCCACAAATGCCCTCTCGAGACTTGCTTGAATATTTTAAGAAGGGAAGCCAGTCTCGAAATAAATGGTCGAGACATCTGTTATGATATACTAGCAAAACTTATTTAATCAAAATAGCTTAAGAGCTTTAGAGCTTAGGATTAAGTATGCCATATTTTCGTAGGAAGAAATGGCCGGACAGGCAATTTATGTAAATTATGTCGGCTAGCCCATCAATTCAACTCAAAGAATGGACATGGGAAATAATTAATCCATCACGTAAGATCTCAAAACTTTTTATTCATTCTCTTATTCAAACCCAATTAATCGGCACAAAGCAGTATCTTCTTCGATTTAGACTTTTACAACTCCAGATTCAACTAGGATCCTAACTTTTAGAAGTCCTTATTCGAATATAATACCACAAGCTTCCTCCGCAGTTCCTTTGGAATTCTGAGATCCAAAATGCTTATAAATATCATCGGACAATTCATCTATACTCATATAGCCGGCCATTAACAAGAGTTCAGCAGGCCGAAGACAAAAAGGTAAACTTATTCATCCTCTTTGCACCTCCTTCGTTTTTTTATATTGTTGCAGGGATATCTCAAGGCTCAAATTCATCAGATGGAGTTTTTCTGGAAATTTGTTTATGCTGGTGGCGTTTAAAAATAGCTGGTGCGGCTCGCTGGAGAGAAACTGTAGACCCATTTGTGGGAGATGAAGTTCATGTGCCGCTGATGCTGTTATGCCGCCACGCTGTCGAAAGTTGATGCTGGAATCCGAAGTGGTCTGTCCAATTGCTGGTGGCTATATTTATACAAATCAAGAAGAAGAGTAGCTGGTTGTTGTTGCCTGAGAAGATGATGGAGCTGATCTTTGTTGCTGATTTCTGGTGAGCTCTGTGTGGTCGGACGCTGATCTTGGGGTTCAATTCCGATGGTGAGCACCAGACGGAGGCTTCAAGAAGGATTGTTGCTGATTCCTTCCTCTATCTGTACGTTCGCAGAAGAAGGTATGGCTGAAGCTTAAACCTGATTTCCGGCCAGAGGATAGATTTGGTTGGTTCCTGGAGAACATGAGGCGGCTGTTGCTGTCAGAAGTCGGTCTTGAGGAGATGCTGGCCAGATTTAATTTTGTCCGTGCGGCGAAGAGAAATTCAAGGAGCTTGTAGCGGTCCGGCGGGAGCTTGTAGCGGTCCGGTGGGAGCTTGTAGCGGTCCGCATGAGCTTGTAGCGGTCCGACGGGAGCTTGTAGCGGTCCGGCGGGAGCTTGTATCAGTCCGGCAGGAGCTAATTTGTTGCCGCAGAAGATGGTGGGAGGCCGATGCTCTGCTGTTGCTGCAGCCTGCAGAGTCTTCTTCGCGCTTATGTTCGCTGATGCTTTGCCGTTGCGGATGAAGCTGATGGCGGTGTTTGTTGGCCGAAGGAGAATGAGATGACGGATGGTAGCTGCTGGCTGGAGTAGCTGTTTCCTTTATATTGGGCCTGCTAGTTTTTTTTACTTGGGCTGCACAAAATTTTCCAAGGCTCCTTTTTTTGTTTTTTTTTGGTTTTGTTTGTTAACTTCATCAAATGATTTGATCATGGCGCCATTTGTTGAAGAGGGCGGAGTCAGGCCTATTGTCGGTTGTCGGTGCTACTTGAGGCCCTTCGTTGGGCTAGTGATATTGATCTAAAGAATTAGGTCGATTTCCGACCGTCGGTGTCGCTTGGGGCCCTTCGTTGGGCTAGTGATACTGATCTAAAGAATTAGGCCGATTTCTGACCGTCGGTGTTGCTTGGGGCCCTTCGTTGGGCTAGTGGCACCGATATAAAGAAATAGGTCTATTGCTGGTTGTCGGTGTCGCTTGGGGCCCTTCGTTGGGTTAGTGGCACCAATATAAAGAATTAGTCTATTTGCCGTCATCGGTGTCGCTTGGGGCCTTTCGTTGGGCTAGTGGCACCGATCTAAAGAATTAGGCCGATTGCCAGTCATCGGTGTTGCTTGGGGCCCTTCGTTGGGCTAGTGGCACCGATATAAAGAATTAGGCCGATTGTCGGTCGTCAGTGTCGCTTGGGGCCCTTCGTTGGGTTAGTGGCACCGATCTAAAGAATTAGGCCGATTGCCGGTCATCGGTGTCGCTTAGGGCCCTTCGTTGGGCTAGTGGCACCGATATAAAGAATTAGGCCGATTGTCGGTCGTCGATGTCGCTTGGGGCCCTTCATTGGGTTAGTGGCACCGATCTAAAGAATTGGTCCGATTGCCTGTGAATACAAAGCTCTGCTGATGCCATTTATGAAGGGCGGCCATTTTGCCGTTTATGAAGGCTGGCCATTTAGCCAGTTTGAATGACGACCACTTCAACGGTTTAAAGGTTAGAGCGGCGCCGGTAGAAGATGATATTCGAAGCTCAACTCAATCAATTTCAGGCGAGGCACAGACTTGAGAACTCTCACATCTTGGTATGACTTTGTTTTTCGTAATCCCTTTGGCTAAAAACTTAATTGGGTTTTGTTTTGTTATAACTGAACTCAAAAACGAAACTTTTGAGCTGCCTACGTACTCCTATGAAGGAGATCAAGTCAAACGTAGTTCATATGTACCATTTGAATTGATAATTTGAAGGGACCGTACACAGTTTTAGCTCATGCGGGCCAGGAGCTTGCGGTACACATTTTAAACTCTCGTGGGCCAAGAGTATCTATGATTATGCTCACCCATAGACAATGTGAGATGTTTTAGCAGTTTAGCCACTTACAACATCATTGGTGGTTTAGGTATTTAACATTTTGTTTGGTCATATGCATACCCTGACATGAAGGGTACTGTATCCTCAAAGTTGATAATGCAGGAGTTCACATATTGGTCTTCATATTGACCATGAGTGTGCACAATGGCCACTGGCTAGACTTTGAATGCACTTCCATAGGTTACTTTCACATCAGTTTCTCGTTTCATACGAGATGGGATAAAGCTTTTATACTCATTAAGACTTTTCTTTTTGAGAGGAACTTTAGCAAATTTATTGCTTTCATGCTTCAATCCCAATCTTTCATGAACAAACTTTCTTTTGAAGTTTTGTCCCATGCATAGGCCTTCAGCATGTTTCAACATCATCGGGCTCGTTTCAAGCCATTCTTGTAAAGTCTTCTTCACGATCTTCTTTCGCTTCGGCCCCATTCTGTCAAAGATGGCGGGTCTTGATCTTGCCCCCCCCAATCCTATCAAACACGGAGTACTTTGGCTTAGAAGTTATTTCATCTTCCTCATCAGCACTGATATGATGTGTTGTGGCTCTATTTATGAGGATCCTTATGGGTTTTGGCTGAACGTAACTCAATCCTATGTGTCCTCAAAGATTGATCTGCTTCGATGGCCCTTCTCCACCAGCTTCTGGAATGAGTTTTCCCAACTTCTGTTCATTAGGATTATACCCAGCCTTGGCCAGAAGTTTGTATGCATTTGGGTCAAATCCTTCATTAGTGCGTGCCTTAGGAATTTGAAACTCCTTAACATCGTTATTGCACTTTATTTCTTCCTCAGATGTGTCTCTAGGAGGCCTTGATATCTCGATCTTTGCAAGAGGGAATGTAAGCCCTTCTACGCCTTCAACAAGTTTCCCTTTCAGCTTTGGTTCAATAAAGGGGCAGTATTCTTCCTCTTTTCTAGCATCGTCATCTTTAGAAGCTTTGGCCTTTAGGTAAAATTTTGCATCCGCAAAGTATGTCTCGGCTTCTGTGAATGGAGTTTCATCGGCCACTATCTTCTTTACAACACCGTTGTCCTCATACATGAAGCATTGGTGCCACGTTGAAGGAATCACACCATTCTCATGGATCCATGGACGGCCTAGAAGGAGATTATATGAAGCCTTTGCATCAATGACGTGACATAAAGTACTTGCTTTCAACACGCCAATGACCAAATCAAGATGTATCATTCCGATCGCTCTTTGCCCCCCTTGATTAAAGCCTTGAATCATTAAACGACTTTGGGAGAGTTCATCCATTGATATATCAAGGTCTTTCATAGCTCGAACCGTCAAAATGTTAATGGCGGACCCTTGATCTATCATAATTCTTCTGAATCTTCGTCCACGAGTGTATCTTTCAACAAAAAGTGGACAGTTATGGGGAGTAGCACCCAACATAAAATCTTCGTCTTTAAAGACAATGTCAGTGGCGTATGCAGTAGATTTTTGTGCTTCAACCACTTCTTTCTCAGTTGAAACTGGAGATGAACATCTACTTGAACTGTCAACTTCTTTCTCATGGGTGCTAAGGCAAGAACTTGAAATTTGAGTCGTTTTGTTCTTGAAATCCTTTGGCATATAATCGTTGAGAGTAATCGGCCTTCGGGCAACCTTGGCTCGAACATGATCCTTGCTTTGCTTACTTTTCTTCAACTCATTTATCGGTTGTTGCATGACCCATTTCTTCACCACCTTCTTCGATTGTGGTTTAGGTTTGTGGTTCTTCCTTTGTTTCTTTCGAGTCAACAAGATCCATGGTCTTCCTTTGTCATCAACATCTTCAAGTGCCATTCTTTTAGTGAGAGGAGGACATCCTTTCATTCCCTTGACAGTAAATGGGAGCTCATGCTTGTGAGAATTTAGGTCGTCATTGACCATGAGCGGAGCAAACCTACCAAAAGTGATGGCAATTTGGTTTGTGCTTGCAGCAGAATCGGCGAGCTCAATCGTTCCTTGACGAGCCAGGACCATAATTTTATCTTTCAGCACCCAACACTTTTCAGTGGGGTGACTTAAAAGTCGATGGTACTTGCAGTAATTGGGGTCATCTATCTTTGTAGCTTCCTCGGGTCGTTTGGACTCGGGCAAATCAATAAGCTTCAATCTCATCAGTTCCTCAAACATGGGAGGAACGTCAGAGTCTAAGAAGGGGTATTTTCTTTTCTAGCATCTCTTCTAGAAATGGTTTAACACGTTTCGACGCCTCCAAGTCGACCCTAGGAACTTGTTTTGAATTTTGAGAGAATATCTTAACAGGTGCAACCTTCACGACCATTGCTTCTTTATTTTCAATATTAGAAAAGGGTTTGCCCCCATTTTTGGTATCTTGTTTTTCAACAGCATTGTTTATGGGATACATACCCATGGCTTTCTTTCCACTACTTGCAATGCTTAACTCCATGTTACGAGCTTTGCTTGCTAGCTCGTCGAAAGTGTTTGGATTGTCTCCTTTAAGAATGTAGCACAATTCCCAATGCATTCCTTCAATGCACATATCGATAGCGGAACTTGTAGAGATTCGATCTTTGCAGTTTAGAGCAAGATCCCTCCAATGCTCTATGTAAGCTATCACAGGCTCATCTTTCCGTTGGCGAGTAGTTGTCAACTCAAGCAAGCTCACCACCCTCCTTGTGTTGTAGAAACGGTTTAAGAACTCACGTTCCATATCTTGCCAGCTGTCAATGGAACCGGGTTCTAGGTCAGTATACCAGTCAAATGCATTTGCTTTAAGGGAGCGCACGAACTGCTTGACGAGGTGATCCCCACTTGTTCCCGCATTGTTGCAAGTCTCCACAAAATGGGCAACATGTTGTCTTGGATTTCCTTTCCCATCAAACTGGACGAACTTCGGCGGCTGGTAACCAATGGGCATTTTCAGATCCTCGATTCTCTGAGTGTATGGCTTAACATAGGAGTAAGTAGATTGACTTCCTTCTATCTTCCCCTTTATGGTTTCCATGATGAAGTCTTTGAGTTGATCAATTGGTATCATGCCCCCAGAGGTTGAGATGTTCTTTCCCGAACCCTCTTGGTGAGAATCATTATCTTCATGCACTTCGGGATCTTTCTCATGGGTATGACTTGACTCGCCTTTCAAACTTTCCACTTTGTTGTTCAGATCATTCAACTTCTGATCTTGAGCTTGCATGAATATGCTCATTCCCTCGACGACCTTAGTTAAAGGGGCGATTTGTTCTTCCATAGATGTCGTGCTTGTCATCATAGTGGGCATCACAGTGTAGACATTTGACCACTACGGAGTAGTTCTTCGTGGAGAGGTTGACGGGGAAGTAGAGTCTGACCCAGATGATGAGCTTTCACCACTACTTGTCCATTTTGGGGAAGTAACTTCACGTATGGGTGAAGAAAGCTTCCGGACCATCTCTTGCGCAATTTGAATTCTATTCATCACACCGGGAGTAGTTTCCGAAGATGACTGCGCAGTCATGATTCTTGAACGGCTCCTAGTGATAGGGCCTTGCATGTTTTGATTCGAGCTTGATGATGCTCTAGAATTTAGAGTGAACACGGGCTTGTTTGATGTCATTAGTTCGTTTTCAAAAGTGAAGAGATGAGAGGTAGAGATGTCCCACTGGGCGTGCCAAAAATTTGTGAAACAAATTTTAAGTATTTACTTAAAATTGATCGCAAATAATAATATGTGAGAATATTGGGTACAGTCTCTAAATATGAATCCTCTGATTCTTCACTTGCAATTTGACATGAATATAATTAAAGAAATCAATTCAAAATTAAATCTTTAATCCTTCAAACGTTCGAACGTTCTTCAGATCTTCAAATCTTCATTCTTGAGATCTTCGAATCTTCGAATCTTTGTTCGTCGGATCTTCAAATCTTCTTGAATTAAGAATTCAACTTGAAGGGCCTCCGGTTTTCAAGTGGCTTGATCTTCAACAAAAGGGCCGTTTTATGGCTTGATCTTTTGTTTAAGGGCCTCCCGGGATATATGACTTGATCTTCAATTGAATTTCAATTCAATCTTCATATGAGCATCTTCAAATCTTCAAAGATTCGTTCTTCATATCTTCGAATCTTCAAAGTCTTGTTCTTCAGATCTTCGAATCTTCAAGCTTCGTTCTACAGATCTTCGAACATTCTTCAACTTTTGGATTTTTTTTATTAAGAATCGACAAAATCATGAAGGATTATTCGTATATTATTAATAAAAATCGTGGCTTTCGGGAGTTCTTGAGAGCTTTTCTGCAGCGTTTCTTCGTCTGAAAATCCTCCCTTCCTCTCAACTGAGACCCCTATTTTTAGGTGTGGAGGGAAATGAGATGCGTTTTAGGGTTCCAAAATTCGTCCATACCTATGGGCCTCAAATAAAATGGGTTTTGGGCTCTATATTGTTTGCATTTAATAGCTAGAAAAATCAGCACTTGTTCGATGTATCTGGACAACTTCTTTAACAAGGTTCATAGCTATTTTCCATGCATATGGATGGATTTCTTAACCATATTCATTGCTTTCTTTATCAATTGGATCATGGCTCTTAAATATTGAGCCAATATTTGATAATGGGCTCAAAATTAATAGGACCGGTCCATTCTTTAAAAACTCAATTTATAAATAAATTAATTAGATATTTTAAATAATCCAAATTAATTTAATTACTAAATTACTTCTCAAGGCGTCCATATCACTATCTCCTTTTTTATAAGGTCCAACAACTATCACGAGCAACTCAGTAGATTCTGACAGTGGCCCAATAAGATATAATATAGCCCGCTAGCATTTAAGAGACCGCAATGACTACGATAATTGACCCTATAACTTTTATATGTCCACAAAGTGCTAAGGTTTTGTTAGTTATTACTCCTCACTTGCATACCATAATCCTATATCACTAGTCGATTAAAAGATGTAACCCCACAACCACGATAGAGTAAGGTCATAACACTTCTATCACAATCAGAATAGCTCACACTAGGGATGAACTGGGACGGATCGGCCCGACCCGATACTGTTTGGTACCGAACTGGTCCGCTTTCCGGGACCGGCACCAGTCTATGGGGCCCAAACCAGGGGGTACGGGATAGGGAAAAGGGGGATCGGTCTGGGCCGGTAACGGCTATAATTTTTATTTTTTATTTTTTAAATTGATTGGACCGACCACACCTGAGACCCGGGTTGGTAGACCGGCCCGGACCGGTCCTGGTGAAATCCCTAGCCGGTACCGGGCCTTAAGCCCAAAATATCAGGTCCGCTTGGGCTCAGGCCATCCCTAGCTCACACCAACATGTAAACCTAAATAATAGTGAATTGGAAGTGGCTATTGAGACTAGTAGACTAACAACCATGGATCTGGAGGTGGAGTGATGAAGAGTAAGACTAAAGAAGTGAAGCAATTTTGAGTTTGCAGCTATGCCATCACATTATAAACTTGAAAAACGTAAAATGTTAAATAAACCCCCCAAAGCCTAAATGTATAGTGTCACGCTCCAGACCGCGTCTGTGCCATGTAGACAACCGTCGTACAACTTAATAAGAATAACAACACTTCATCCTCACCGAATTGCACAAGACGTCTGATAGATACATATGCCAAAACCAATTAGTAAACATACATAACAACATCAACATACAATTAAACACATAGCGGAATATAAGTGTTTAATAAGAACCCACACAAGGGCAAAACAAGAGCTCGCATGCTCCATTAATTATTTAGTCAAAAATAGTTCCATGAGCATTATTTATTTATTTATTTAGAAATAGAACCAGAGGAAGCACGAACCACGTCTTCTCTCCATCGATCTCCTGAACAACGGGTGCAGAAAGTAAGCTCTACCTTCAACCTGAAATGGTGGTGTTACACTTGAGATTAATTTAAAAGGATTAATAGTACTACTCATACCAACAAGGTGCATTTCCTTTTAAAGAAGCTCATCGGCTAAAAACTCCAAAGTTAAGCGTGCTTGCACGGGAGTAATCTTGGGATGGGTGACCCCCTGGGAAGTTTCTCAGGGCGCGCACGAGTGAGGACAAAGTGCGCGTGAAAGGCTATTGGCGGTTTGTGGGGACAGTACTAGAGGTCTAGAGTAACTACCTCGCGTCCTGCGGGGCTGGGGTGTTACAGGTGGTTCCCCCGAGGGATCAGTATTACTGAAAAGTACTATCGAGGGCAAACTGTATGTAATATAACTAACGTTTCTCACATGGGACCCTCAACATAGGGTGATTGTATATGTATAGGCATAACTCTTAGCTATCCTTTTTTAAACATACAATATACATATATACTTATGAGTAAAATATCCAGCCCGTGGACCCATTTGTCTTTCAAATCATTTAGATGTAACAACCTCATTAAATTCACCCTTCCCATGTATTACCCTCGAGTGGAGTCACCCGCAGGCTAACTCACCCGATAACAAAAGATAATTATTGTGGGGGGGGGGGGGGGGGGGGGGGGGGGGCTTCGGGCTCCCATATCACAGACATGGTTTAAATTAAATTCCTAGTCCAAGGAAAATACTCTATCGGGAACTCATTCCCGATCAAGCATGTTTAATCATTTAAAATCATTACCTTGAGGTTCAGCTACCTCGAGGACTATCCGTTCTTACAATTATAGTTTACATTCCCGGAGCTAACCCCGCCTTGAGGAGTACACATACACCCTCATCCTATGTGTAATTTGCTGGAGGTTAACACAACTCAAGGACTACAGGGGCCCTTGTTACCTATATGCAATTTGATGGAGGATACCACACCTCAAGGACTGCATTTGCCCTTGTTACCTATGTGTAATTTGCCGGAGGTTAACACACCTCAAGGACTACATGGGCCCCTGTTACCTATATGCAATTTGATAGAGGTTAACACACCTCAAGGACTGCATTTGCCCTTGTTACCTATGTGTAATTTGCTGGAGGTTAACACACCTCAAGGACTACGCGAGCCCTTGTTACCTATATGCAATTTGATGGACGTTAACACATCTCAAGGACTGCATTTGCCCTTGTTACCTATGTGTAATTTGCTGGAGGTTAGCACACCTCAAGAACTGCACGGGTCCTGGTTAACATTTGAGTATAAAGGACTCCTCTTGGTCCTACAGAGTGTTACCTGACCTTACTCGGTCCCAGGTATTCACCCGCCATGTATAATCTACCACTTACCTCGCCCGGTCGTGGTCTATAATTTCTTTGCTAACGACTAGTCCAAGTCTTAGCGTTTAAACCGTATTCCAAGACTTAGCATTTTAAACATCATATTTCATGCAATTCCATGCAAAATATTCTTATATAGGATGGTCGGGATTAATCCCACTTCGAACCGGTCCGATTTGGGTTTTTAGAAAAACCTGGTCCCGAAAGCCGAGACCGGACCGACGCCGGTTCACTTCATAACCGGCACCGGTTCACCTATTAAAATAATTGCACCGACTGCCGTACTCAAACTGGCGCCCGTTCACCCCCTGACCGGCGCCGGTCCACTGTGCTGGACCGGGTCAACTGCCCGTTGACCGTCCAAAACAACTCAGATTGCTCAGAAACTTTAATACAACATGTATTACGTCATCAACAATCAAAATATGCCATTTTGACCATTCAGAACATTTCTTATGTTTTTTATAATATTCCAAATCATTTTAATGTATTTATGCTCTAGTTTATTTCTCGTAAACTAGATCACTTTCATAACTTGCACGATTATGCACTTTTAATTCTTCTCAAGAATAACATCTTCATTCCCTTTATTCATTTCATAAAATGATCCATTCATGGTCATCATCCAATTGGAATATTTTATTCACAAAAATTATCAATCGGGTCATTTATACTAGTTAATCATTCTTGTATATTTTTCTAGTTTCTCTACAAAATAATAAGCATGACAAATGGTAGGTCTATTTTAGATATAAGAAATTTGTTGGTGGTATACTATAGCTTACTTCACATGTACTTTGTGTTTAATTATTTGTGCCTTTTTTAAGTGGGTATAACTCTGTTAAGCAACGCAGCTTGTCATCCGTTCCTCATCCCCGTTTGCCTTCGTCGTCAGCGCAACCCACGGTTCACACTCCGGGACTAACCCTTTTTGCCTTCGTCGTCGGCTTGTCGCTATTGGGAATTGCGGAATCAAGAATTCGAAGTCCCTCTGCATTTGCTCTTCGCCTCGCCTCCCTATCTGCTCTTAGGAGTCTTCGCCCGCTCTCGTAGAATCCATCAATCGGCTCTTCATCTGAAATATAGGTTCATCAATCAGCTCTTCAGCAGTTCCTTTAACTAGGTTATGATCTTTTGAAATTCCAAGAGAATTTTCTACATTTGGTCTAGCAAAGGTGATGCCAGTTTCTTATCTTGTATTTATTTGAATTCTTTGAGATGCTACTCCACTTATGCTTAGCGTAGCTAGCAATCAAATATAGTTCTACTATGTTATTATTGTGGTCATGGATCTTTGTGCTGTTGAGATTTTTGTTTGGCACTGTTTTTTAAGAACCCAAATTGTGGAAACTTGTAATTAAGTTGTACTACGGAGTAATACTTTTGCCCATTTGATGGGGTCAATTTTGTTGACTGAAAAAAGAGATTATGCCAACCGCGTTAACTCAAAGTGTGTTAAAAAATTGTTTAAATTGATAAATGTAATCTACAAAGTAATGCTAGAAGTTTCATTCTTTTTAGACATTTCTACTGTAATGGAATCTACAAAGTAATGTTAGAAGTTTCATTCTTTTTAGACATTTCTACTGTAATTCAATGTATAAATTGTTTTTTATAAGTAGACCCTCTAACACGGTTCAATAATGATCTATTTGAAAAAGTAGATAATCAGACTAATAAGGGGTGGGGTGCTGGTTTATAAAAGAAGGTATAATACTGGACATGGGGAGAGTGCATTTTTGTTGCTCACCCTTCTTCGTAACAACATATTTCTCTACATTCTAAAGCAAGATGGATTCAATCATTAGACTTTGATGATTGAGTGGTTATTTTCCTAACTGACCATGCTCTTCTTCCTCAAACATTGTTTTTAGCTTAATATCTATTTCATCTTCCTGTAGAGTGTTTTGCACTTAGTTTGATGTTCTAGGCTTCGATTAATTGTGATGGCTAATTGCTTTGGTGTATTCTGGTTATTGGATTCTTTGCCTCTTGGTAATTGGGTTCAGTTTCATTTTCGTTCCTATTGTCATTCAGCTCTTTTCAACTAATAGATTAAATTTACCATATGCTTTTAAAGAAAATGGAAGGCAGGAAGTGCCTTTTAAATTCCAATTGGCGCTAAGAGTTAAGCCTTCATCAAAAGGGATGCACATGTGATAGTAACCACCCCTGTCGAATCTCCTATGTTTTGGAAATAATCAATCCTTGCTATATTTCAAAGTTTATATGCTTGTCAAAATTCTTTTTCGCCTTCTTTCATTTCCTTTAAGAAATGCAAATGTTTTTTAATCATTACATTATTAATATTTTTACTGGAGCGTTAAGAAATTCTTTTCTCTCTTTGTGGTGCATGTGTACTTTTCATTTTTTTACAAATACTCAAGTGATGCTTCTTTTTGAAAAGTGTCTCAATTGAATTAGTAATTCACATTCTGCTTTATCTTTCATTATAGTAGTTGGGTGATGCATTTATACTTTACTAATTCTTCTTTTTCTCTCCTTTGTATCAATTGCAGGCGGGTCAAATTTTCCTGAGCTAAGAAGAAATAAGAGGGGGAAGTGTAAAGTCTGGGTTAGTCTACTATCTGCTATGCTATTTTACAGTTTTGTTGCATACCCTAATGAAATATATGAATGAAAAGAGACTGGGAGAAATCGGAGAATAGGGATGAAAATTCACGAGAGAAACCACGGCTTGAATCACCCACTGCTGCCACCGATCTACTTTGCCCTCATTTTTACAATTTTACAGAGTGGATTTTCTTAGCTTGCTAAGTAATGCTTTCATGTGTGCCCAAAGCTTTTAATGACAGATCATGCATCATTTGTTGTTCCGAGCGTGTAATTCGCTTGACAAAGGTTACAAAGGTTGCAGATTGGATTTTTCTTTTACTTGGGAATAAGTAAGAACTTCAAGATGAGGTGGATGGATTAGATATACTATGTATATTTTACTTGCTTGCCTTTTTTACTTTGGATTTTGTGAACTATAGATATATATATTCACAAAATTGATCTTAATTTGTATTCTGGGTGAGAATGAAAAAACAGAGAACTTGAAAGAGTAATTTTATTGATCAACTTCTCCAAATTACAAAGCTAAAGCTCTTCAATATTTATAATACTAGAAATAACAGTAAATCCTAAAATTAAGCCAACTTTATACATAGTTCAGCCTTATCACTACTGCACATTCTGAAATAGGTCCTATTCTTAAGCAAATAGTTAATCACTTATTTGACTTGGTGTAATATTATGATAACATGAACTGATGTAGAGTTCATTTCCCATCATTTCTGATGCAAGATCCTCCTTATATGGGCATGATAGTTTATATTTTTCTGTCATTTTCCCTATGTTTTTTTTGCTTCTCCTTGGACTTGCTCTTAGAATTTTCTGTTGCTCTTATAAATTAGCCTTTTTGCATTTTATAATTCTTAACACCGCACCGGTGGTCGCTGAGTTGTAAATCATAACTTTTTATAAATTAGTCTTTTTGCATTTATAAAACTGAATCTTTCAATGTCGTAAAAAGAATTATAAAAACTTCTTTGGTGTTAAGAACAAAACGTAAATGGTTTGGTTTATGTTTTTCTAGAACTACAGTTTAAAATCTATTCTATCTGCCAGAATCTATGAAGAGAATTCTGCATTTTTCTTCTTTTGCATAAACTATGTTCTGAATTTGAATTTTTTATTAAAGTTATGGCAGCTAATTTTAAGTTTTGAGTAAGTGAATAGTAGAAAAAGAACCATCAGAGTCTTTGTTGTTATTCTTATTGAAGATTTGGCCTATTCAAGCTTTTCTATTACTATTCAGTCTTTAAAGGTTACTATAGTAGGGAATTCCATTTTGGGGAAAATAAGAATTTCATATTTTCTAATACGAATACAAATCGACTGGTTTAGTTTTAAGTCTATAGTTTTAGAGACATTTTAGTACTTTCAGGTCATCAATGTAAGTGTGTTCATCCGACCTCTTATTAGAGTCATAAGCAAGAAAAAGAATTATAAAAACTTCTTTGGTGTTGAGAACAAAGCGTAAATGGTGTTCAAACAAAATAGTCATATGAAAGAAACCCCTTCTCCCCTGTTATAGGCAACCCGTTGCTTCTTTGTCCTACTTTTTTTTGTTATTCTTTATTTCTAGGCTACAGATGACAGAAGTTTTGTAGTAAAGAAACCAACTAAAGAATTAGTTCAAACAAAATAGTCATATGAAAGCAGGTTTTTAGTGCAAACAAATTGCTTAGAAAAGGATCATCTCTTTTTTATGTGATCTGCCTTCTCATGCATTTACTATATTCATAATTTTAAATCACAATCATAAACCATCTTAGATCATATATCATAGAAAAATAACAACAAAACACTTCTTTTAGGCAGCTTCTCCACTGTTATAGGCAGCCTCTTGCTTCTTTGTCCTACTTTTTCTTTTGTTATTCTTTATTTCTAGGCCACAGATGGAAGAAGGTTTTTAGTAAAGAAATGAACTAAACAATGAGGTCAAACAAAATAGTAGTAGGAAACGCTTCAGATGAAAGTTGATTTTTAGTAAAGAAATAAATGGAACAATGAGTTCAAACCAAATAAGAAGCAATCAAACAAATTTCTTAGAAAAAGATCATCTCTTTTTCTGTAATCTGCCTTTTCTTGCATTTACTATATTCTGAATTTTAATTCCCAATTATAAACCATCTTATCTTAGTTCATATAGCTTAGAAAAACAACATAGCATAAATGGTGTTAATCTGCCTTCTCTTATTAAAGGAGGGTAAGTCAATGACAGATTAGGCCATATTTCATGTTACCTTAAATTCTGATATTGTGCGTAGGGAAGAATATTTGGTGTTTTTGTATATCTATGTGGGACAATGGACATACACACATATATGTAGATCGGTGTTATTGTAACATATAATTGTTTGATAAATAAAGTAAACTTTACATTCTATGTGAAACTTCGATTGAATAAGTGAACATATAACACTTAATTATGGTACGTCTAATGTGTTTTCTTGAGATAATATAAATAGAAGCCTCAATGGCATAGATATGAACATCAATTGAGATGTGAGATTTTGGTGTCTACATGAGTTTTTTTAACCATTTTTGAAGCTTTTGCTTGCTTGGAATGTTTCCAAGTTCCTTTCTTTTATCCAGAATTTGCCTACACATTCGTGCATCAAAACCAGCATCATTATCAACGTTACTTTCACTGTGGGACTGATTACTTTTTGCTTTTGATTCTGCCACTACCTTGCTACCCTTTGAGTTTGATGCTTCCTTGACGCTTATTGCATATCTCTTATTGTTTTTTACGAGATAACATCTGCACGTGTAGAAAGCTTTTAGAAAGGTGTGAAACCTATTTTGAATAGTTAGCTGGAAACATTTGGAACATACATGTTAGAAGTGTTCGGGGTTCAGTCGTTCATGATTTGCATTGACAATGCCAATTTTTTCTTCATGCTCATAGTACACTCCATGGAGTGGATGAAAAAATTAGCAAGAGCAAGAAGATACTGACAAACATGTCAAGAAGAATGTTCATCCTTTTTGTGTGTGTGTGTTTGAAATCGGAAAGCGTGTGTGTGATTTTAAACTTCTATTATCATCCCTTTGCCTTGTGGCTGAGGTGTTACTTTGTTAGTTTGAGGTCATTGTTTGGTAATTGTATGTTTGCTTAAAACATCAAAAGCTACAACATCGTAGCTTGTTGCATTTGTAAAGGTCCATGATTTCCCACTGTGATTTTTAGTCATAGTGTGGTAAATGACTATAAATATATTAGGTTCGAGTCATTTTCGTGTTTGTAATGTTTCTTCCTATTTCAAACTCTACTCACATTTATTTTTTTATGTGGAGTTTGAACTTTTATAGGATCCTACAAGTGTATATTCCATGTATATAATATTGGGCACTTAGCCGATCGCGCAACGCGCGTGTAAAAACTAGTATTTTTCATAAACTAGATTATCTTAGTAGCACATGTTCTTAAGAATTTCTTAATTCTTCACAAGAAAATTACTTGAATTACTTTGGTCATTTCTCAAAATGAGCCAACAAAACATTTACATAAATTAATTATAACTTGTATATTTTCCTAGTTTATTTCTCATAAACTAGTTTTACTTTAGTGACTTGCATGATTTAATACTTGAATCCTTCACAAGAATACCATCTTGAGTTTCCTTAGTCATTTATCAAAGGGAAAAGTACAGAAAACGTATATGTGGTTTGAGTCATTTTCAGATAGGTGCATGTGTTTCATTTTCTAACAAAGTGGGGCATGTGTTTCAATTCCATTATCATAGCAGGGGCATGGCGTCTAACGCTGTTAGAAAAATTAACTCCGATTTTAAAAGTCTCCAAAAAAATAAAAGAAAAATACTGGGAGGTGCGTCTCATCAAGGAGATCAACAAACTATCATTCTCTTTGGATTTTTCATCTCTATTTGGATTATCTTTTAAAAACAAATTCGCTAATATCAACTTTCTGGTGGACTTTCTGGAGATATTGTGGCTTAAAAAAATAAATAAAGATAGTTTGTTGATCTCCGTGACGAGACGCATCTCCCAGTATTTTTCTTTTAATTTTTCGGAGACATTTTAAAATTGGGGTTAATTTTTCTAACGTCGTTAGACGCCATGCCCCTGCTATAATAACAGAATTGAAACACATGCCCCACTTTGTTAGAAAATGAAACACATGTCCCTATCTGAAAATGGCCCAAATCACATGTACGTTTTCTGTACTTTTCTCTTTCTCAAATAATCATTCATGATTATTATTCATCAAGAATATTAAACCACAGAATATCGAGTACTTGCTGTTTGAAAACATCAGAACATCGAAAACTTCTAAAAACTTTGGAAAGCAGAGATTCATCCAAAAATCCTATAATGTAAAGCTTCGATGAACTGTAAAAAAATATCAAGCTTCGAACAATTCTGAGTTTCAAGAAACTCCAAACTTTGAAAGATTCAAAACATCGAAAAATTCCTAAAATGTCAAAATCTTCAAAACAACGAAATCTTTCCTGTCATTTAAAAATCAGAATCTCGAGATCTTTTCTTTCAAGATATCAAAATCCTTCAAAATATCGAAATCTTTCAAATTGAAAAATTCAAATTTTTCAAAAACATAAACAATTTTGGAAAGCCTTTGATCTCGAGATTCCTACTATATCAATTTCGACGCGAAATCCTGAGAAACACCTGCAAAAAGCATGATCTCGAGATCTGAGAATCGATATCTTCAAAAATAAAAACTTGTAGATGTTGAAAAAGAAGATATACTGCTGAATCGTTTCGAGAACGTGATTCTAACAGTATAACTTTTACAATGTTTCGACCAAAAACAGGATTACAAAGGCAAATATCGAGATCTATAAAATCTTAAGAAAAACAGTCTTCCAAACGGCAGGTCCGAAAAATTGCAGATGAATTCAACATTTTTCACGCCTCGGCTCTGATACCAACTGTTAGTCCCTGTTCTTTAACAATCAAACAATCATAGCAGATAAAGAAGAAGCAGATAGAAAGATATCGAGATGAAAACCAAATCTAGTACACCGTGAACTGGCAGCTGCTCTCCCTCGAGAAGGAGAACAACGACATACCTTACCCTCCATCTCGCCTCTATGCTCTAAGCCTTACAATCCTTAGGGTTTCCCTAAGTTAGCCTCCTGTTATATGAGAAGTTGGCTAACTTATGGATTACAAAGAATCTAATGGGTTGATATACATTTGTGGCCCATATTACACGTTTCACTAATAACTAAACAAATAAAAAGATATTTAATTAGATTGGACACCATAAAATATTTCTAACACAGTGTTACAAGTTCACCCCCCTTACAGGAATTTCGTCCCTGAAATTAACGTATGAACCTTGAGAAACATTTATCCCTTCATTATCTGAAGCTAACAATTTCGAACATAAAAATATTTATGGAATTTTAAGGTTCAAATAAAAATTACCTTATGCCATAGTTGTTCCCAAAAATGGTTTCCATCATTCATCGCCTTCACGAGCGAGTTCTCCACCGATTGGTTGATGGTAAAATGTTTGAAGCAATACCTGTTGGTTTTGCATTATCTGTGACTCCATTGTGGGCCCCAAATGATCCTCCTCATACACGTTGAGGACAAAGAGCCTTTATGTGGCCTGTTTCTCCACAAAAGTAGCATCTAGATGGTTCTAGACATAACCCGTAGTGCTTCCGCCTACAATTCTCACATTTAGGTGCTCCCGTGCCCCGAGTGCTTGAGCTTTGACTTACCCGGTCCTGGCTCTCACTTAAAAAACGCAACTAATTTGTTAGAGTCCCCCTTGCTCCGAAGGCCATACTTCCTCTCTCGTCGTGGAGGATGATTGATCACCTGATCCCTTTCTTGTGCTTCCTTAGGACCCCTTGCTTGCCTTTCCTCCCAAAGCTCCTCCTCTGGAGACCCTGGGCTACTACCTGACTGAAATTCATGTTGAATTGATAGGTCGCCCTTTCGCTTGCCTCCAAATTTAGTGCGTTCTAAAAATGGTTCGCCATTCGGTCCTCATTGGCGGCCTATTCAGGCAAGAACCTTGCCAAATGTCGGAACCTTTGTTCCAATTGCTTCACTGTAAAGTCATTGCCCTGTTTGAGATTGGTATATTCCCTCCTCTTTCGATTTACTTCGAAAGAGGTATAAAACTGTTCATAGAATGATTGCTCGATGTTGTCCCACGTGACAACCCCGTCAAACTTACCCTTTATGCCTTCCCGCCAAGTAGAAGCTAAACCTTCCAACAATCTAGTGGCTACCCTTAACTTCCGATCAGGGACCACTTGCATGTCATCGGCTGCATCATTTAACCTTTTTATCCACTCGGCTGCTTCTGAGATATCCCCCGTCCCATCAAACGGTTTGCACCCCAAGACCCTAGCCTCTTTGAGGTACCTTTTTATCCACTCGGCTGCTTCTGAGATAGCTTTTTTATCCACTCGGCTTCTTGTCGGTTGTCGGTTGTCGGTTTGCACCCATCAACGGATTTTATTGAATCATGAGGAAATCAAAGTACGAATACAAGCTTAGGCACAATTCGAGATGCCCGATCTCCCACAGAATTCCCAGCCAACTTTCTAAGCTTTCCTACTTTCTATTTATAGCCTTCTAACCACTTAAGGCTCACCCGACTAACTAACCAATTAGTTAAATCCTAATTGCTTACTTATTCCTTCTTTTGTACACCTTGTCAAAATATTGAATAGGCTGTTGCTGAGACACCTGCCTATCAGAAACATGAGCCATATGGATCTTTGAAACACTTAAAGGCTCGTTTGGTGGCCAAGGGTTTTCACTAGTGACTCGAAATTGACTTTTTCGGGACATAGCCCGGTGGTCAAACTTGTCACTATTCGTGTGGTCCTTACTATTGCACTTTCTCATGGTTGGTCTATTAATCAGTTGGATATTAATAATGTATTCCTTCACAGTACTCTTCCAGACTTTGTGTGTCGGTTGCGCAAGACCATTTATGGCCTCAAACATGCGACTCGTGATTGGTATAAGTCTTCAAATGAGTTTCTTTTTCTCATTGGGTCTAGACAATCTATTTCTGATGTCAGACTCTTCATTTTTTCACGTCAAGGACTCTATATTTTTGTCCTCATTTACACTGATGATAGTATTGTGATTGGTTCCACCACTGCAGGTTGCAACTCCACTCGTCTCTTCTACTTCTCTTAGCTTGGTGGATGGATTTGGTGGTTGTGATAAGACCTTATATTGTCATGTTCTAGGCTCTCCACAATATCTCAGTCTTAATCAGCCTGATGTCGCTTTTTCGGTTAATAAGTTGTACCAATTCGTTTATAAGACAACACAAAATCACTGGGCTGCACTTAAACGAGATCTTTGTTACCTCAAGGGTACTGCATTCCATGGCCTATTTCTTCCCAAGTGTTATGATCTCTCTATATGTGCCTTTTCAGATGCTAATCAGGTGGGCAATCCTGATGATCATTCATCCACTAGTGCATATGTGATCTATTTGGGCGACTGGTTGATCTCCTGGAAGTCCAGTAAGCTGCAACTGATGCTGAATACCGTGCTTTATCTTCAGCTGCCTCTAAAATTGCATGGATTGAGTCCTTATTGTCTGAACTGCACCACTCGCCCACTACTTGTACCATCCTTCTTTATGATAATCGTGGTGCAGCTCATCTCTCCTCAAATTCCATCTTTCCACTTTGTTCGACAACAAGTGCAGCAAGGCATCCTTCAAGTTCTACACATTTTTAGTTAATGATGAGAACAGAAAACTAATAATTAACAGAAGAAGCCGTTGCCCAAAGCCACCAGACTAAAATCCAATTTTATTAATTGATAAAACAAGAGTGAACCATAATTAGGGTTTTAAATACCCATCTACTAATTCCAAACTTGGACACAAAATCATAGAAATCCTAATTGATTCCAAATAAGAAACAAAGTAATAGAAATCCCAATTAACTCCAAATAGGAAATAAAATAAAAGAAATCCTAAGTATTTCGAAATAGGAAATAAATCAAGAAAATGATAAAATAATAAACTAATTAAACGACCCACAGCCAGCCCACGATGGTGGGCTCAAGCCTGTCCCCGCCTTTTGTAAACCCACAGGGCCTCCGCCTCTCTTCCTCTAATCTAAGCTCCTGCTCTCTATGAATTCCACCGCCCTTCAAAACAGCCTTGTTCTCAAAGTTGAATCCGAAAACTGGCTCACAAAACTATCCTTAGTCATCCAAGTAAACATCATCATTGGATTGCCCTTGAGACACTCAAAGTCACTCTTCTTATTAATTGTCGGGTCACCCCTTAAGTTGGCTTGACTACCACTCCACTCGAAATTCATAGTCAATGCTTCCCAATTTGTCCGTACTTCTCCCAACGTGGCCAACCAAGCTACTCTCAAAATGAGGTCAACCCCGCCTAAGGCAAACACATAGCAATTTGCCTTAATAGCACACCCTAACAATGAGATAGGAAGTTGTCTACAAGCCCCCCGACTCTTGTCTATGTCCATCTCCCAGTTGCACCGCAAATTTGTTTGTCTGTTCCGGATGCAATCGTAATAGGCAAACGAAGGATGAAGAAGTAAATTTGTGGCTTGCGCCACTGTCTAGCGAAATGGTCACCGTGCATCGTGCCACAATAAACTCCTTGATCATTCTTTGTCCCTGTGGGCTGCCCGGGCCCTTCTGCCACTGAAAGCACGAGAGCCTTCGTGAGTGCAGCCAAGGGGCTGCGTTCTCCGCTAATTGGACACCCCGCGCTTCCAATTTCTGGGTTCATCAAAGTCTGTTCTGCCTCCACTTCTGTCAAACGTTTAGTGGTTGATCTCATCATTCCGATGGGGACGGATCCAGCAGGTCGGACCAATACATGAGAACAGAAAACTAATAATTAACGGAAGATACCATTGCCCAAAACCACCAGATTGAAATCCAATTTTATTAACTTATGAAACAAGAGTGACCCTATGCACCACAAATGGGATTGGATGCATCAATCACTCAACAATTTTGGGACGATCTTGAGGAAGTGGTGTGACGAGTGCCAAGGAGAGAGAAGCTGGGCATAAGAGGCGACCTCAACGGGCATGTGGGCCCAAGTCATGATGGTTTTGAGAGTAATCATGGCGGACATGGTTTTAACACTTGAAATGAAGTGGGGAAGAACATTCTGGATTTTGCCTCGACATATGAGTTGGTTGTGATGAACACTTGGTTCAATAAAAGAGACTCTCACCTTGTCACCTATAAAAGTGGAGCTACTGGTAGCCAAATTGTCTACCTTTTAATACAAATTACTTGGAGACCTAGCTATAGTGATTGTAAGGTTATCCCTGGTGAGAGTGCTGTCACTCAACATATGATGCTTGTGCTTGATTTTCACGGTAAAAAAGGAGGTGATTTAAGGTACAAGGGGAGCCAAAGATAAAGTGGTGGAGGCTCGAGGGGAATCTCCAACAAAGTTTTGCACACAAAATGTTGGAGGAAGATGTATGTTCTATTGATAATGATGCACATATGGATCATGTGTTGTTATCAATGGAGTCCACTATTAATAAAGTGGCAAAGAAGATACTTGGAAAATCTAAAGGATGTCTGCCACCTAAAAAGGACACGTCGTGGTGGAATGATGAGGTGAAACAAGCAATAATGACCGAAAGGGAATGCTATAAGAAATTGGGTAAAAGCTGGAGCGACGAGAACATAGAGGAGTACAAGGAGGCTAGAAGAAGAGCAAAGAAAGCTGTGAAGGAAGCCAGAAGCTAAGAAAAGTGAACAAGGAATTGTATGTAAAATTGGTCTCTAAGGAAGGAGAAAAAGATATTTACAGACTTGCTCACCTTCGTGACCGTAAGACTCAAGATATCGGAAAAGTTACATGTGTGAAGGATGTCGATCAAAGGGTACTAATGGAGGATGAGGAAATAAAAGAGAGGTGGAGGTCATACTTTTATACCTTGTTCAACGGGAATAAAGTGCAAGGTATTGATGATCTTACTATACCAGAATGTATGGTAAATCGGGACTTCGTGAGAAATATTCAAACAATTGAAGTTAAAGAGGCTATGAAAAAGATGGGGCGAAAGAAAGCAGTGGGCTCGGATGGCATACTGATCGACGCTTGGAGAAGTTTGGGAGAGAAAGGCATCGAGTGGCTAACACGTTTCTTCAACATGATTTGGAGAAACAACAAAATGTCAATGAGTTGGCGGAAGAGTACTCTCATTCCCCTATTTAAAAATAGGGGTGATGTACAAAAATGTGCCAACTATCGAGGGATTAAGCTTATGAGTCACATCATGAAACTTTGGGAGCGAGCGGTTGAGCAAAGACTTCGTAAAGGTGTGAAAATTTCGGAGAATCAGTTTGGTTGTATGCCTGGATGCTCAACAACTGAGGTCATTCACCTTCTTAGGCAAGTTATGGAGAAGTACAGAGACATTATAAAGGATCTGCATTTGGTGTTCATTGTCTTGGAAAAGGCATATGATAGGATACATCAAGAAGTCCTTTGGTGGGTCTTAACTAGAAAAGGTAAATCTTGTAAGTATATTAGTATCATCATGGATATGTATGATGCTTCTACTACCAGTGTCCGCACTATTGTAGGGAGGATTGCAGAGCTCTCTATGACTATCAGAGTGCACCAAAGATCTGCTTTGAGTCCTTTCTTATTTGCAATAATCATGGATGAACTTACAAAGTAAATTCAAGAAGATTTACTGTGGTGCATGATGTTTGCAAATCAAGAGTTTAAGATTAAACCGAAGCAAGACTGATTATATGGAGTGTAAGTTTGGTGGAGGTAGAAGTAGTACCAACAGTGAGATTACTCTTGATGGTAAGGAGATACCGGTGTGTGATATGTTGGGTTATTTGGGTTCCATAATTAAGAAGGATGGTGAATTAGATGGAAATGTATGCCATAGAATCGGAGCTAGGTGGATGAAATGGAAGAGTGCATCAGGATTTCTATGCGATCGAGGTATGCCGACTAGACTGAAAAGTAAATTTCATCGAACAACAATTAGGCCTGCATTAATGTATGGCATAAAGGGTTGTGCGGTGAAGCAATGCCACATCCAAAAGATGAGTGTGGTAGAGATGCGTATGTTGTGTTGGATGTGTGGACATATCAGAAAAGACCGCTTGAGAAATGAGATAATCAGACAAAAGGTCGGAGTAGCACCTCTAGAAGATAAGATGCAGGAGTCTCGTTTTCAGTCGTTTGGGCATGTGCGTAGAAGACCGAGTGATGCACCTGTTACACGACTTGAGGGGTGTGGAGAAGAGGCAGGGAAGAGAGGAAGGGGAAGACCCAAACATACTTGGATTTGAGGAATCAAAACTGATACGTGTCTTCTTGGGTTGGATGAGAGTATTGCTTTGGAGATAGCAAAGTGAAGGGCGCACATCCGTGTGGACGATTGATGTCTTTTCTACCTTTCATCTCTCTTTTCTTTTAGTGTTTATTTTCTTTATCTTTTTATATTCTTATGTTATTTTTATTTGCCAGCTTTTTTGTGCTCTTATCTTTTTATCTTTTATCTTTCTTATATTTTTATGTTATTGTTATCTTATATTTCTTTATCTTTATTTTATCTATTTTATCCTGCTTCTTTTTTCTTCTTCTTCCCTTTTTGTTTGGCATCGATATCATAGATCAATTCATGTTAGCCGACCCTAAATTCTTTTGGGATTAAAGCTTGGATGTTGTTGTTGTATGAAACAAGAGTGAACCTTAATTAGGGGTTCAAATACATCATCTACTAATTAGGGGTTTAAATACAAATATATTAATCTACTAATTTCAAACTAGGAAACAAAATCATAGAAATCCTAATTAACTCCAAATAGGAAACAAAATAATAGAAATCCTAACTAACTCTAAATAGGAAAGAAAATAATAGAAAACCCAAGTAACATGAAATAGGAAATAAATTAGGAAAGTTATAAAAGAATAAAACTAATTAAACAACCCGCAACCAGTCCACGAAGGTGGGCTCAAGCCCGTCCCCGCCTTCGGTAAACTCACAGGACCTCGACCTCTCTTCCTCCAAGTTGAGCTCTTGCTTCTGTTCAGTTGATCAACTGGCATATTTACTCACAAATCCACTTTCACGACATTAACAACATACGTGGCTTGAGGGGCGTATAGAAGGAACTGCAAACCAAATTGATCTACAACATTAATTATGATGTATTTCATATAAAATCAAATCTGATCTTCAACATTTATTGTAATATATTTCATATATAATCTTACCGTGTATAGCTTAGAATGGAATATAATACAACATGATATGGTCAATCAAATATTTAGCTCTTTTGGAGTGAATATTCTTGTTTCCAAATTTCGGTGAAAAAGTATACATCCTGTAATATTTTGTCAATGAAGTTTTTCTACAAGTTTTAGAACTTAAAAGGATTTGCATGTTTTTTTTCGGGGGCGGTGGCGGCAGTGGCAGTGAAGTTGTGATTTGTGAATATGAACTCTGGCTAATCGAAAGTGAAACCATTTAATACTATGCCAAGGAAGTGGAGCCGATGTGATTTTCTATTCCGTTTACATAGTTCTTTGTGTCTTATGCTTGCACCATCAGTTGAACATATCATTTTGGCGATTAGACTTTTATGATAAATGTAAGTATTAAGAGACCATTTGGTAACCCCTATTTTGAGCTTATCTGACTTGTCAATCAACATTTTTACCATACACGTAACACTTAGTTTCACGTGGCTGAATTGGCCGGAGTTACTTTTGTGGCTGAATTGACCGGAGTTGTTGTAGAGGATCATTTTAGCTATTTATTTATATAATTTTTTCTTATTTTTATTAACAAAATATATTTTAAATATAATATAATTTCCCCATAAATCAGCCGTTTCAGCCAGAACTTTGTCAATTTGAGCATGTCCAGCCCATTCAGCCAATTTAATTGTTACCAAACGGGTTCTAACTTCTAAGAGTTTTTTCAAATTCTTGAAATGACTTCTTCTGACTAATTTTAAGTACTAAGTTTTCTAGATTTAGTGTTATGTGATTAAGATATCGAGCATTATATGAATGCTAGAACATTATTATGCTATTATACTTGTTGTTATGCCCTACTAGATTCTCACCCGCGCGATGCGCGGGACATATATTAAATACAATATTAAGTAATAATAGTTATTTTATATTCATTGTTAATATAAATAGTTAATGTCTAAATGACATGAAAGAGTATATATGTAATACACATAACCAATTGTAATTAAGGTAAATATATATGACTCGTAATTGGTACGAATAATGTTATGGGAGAGTAAGGAATAATAAATATTACAATAGGAAATTCGTACTCTACACATTCCGAAATACTTCTTTGTAGACAACATTGGTAGGACGAATCATTGGCAATATTCTCAAAGTTAGGATAGGTGCTTTTCACAATAGTGGCAATTAGATCCTCTCCACACTAATAGAATGTCACTTGGAATTTTGATATCATCAAATCCATCATTGACATCGCCCGCAATACCATCTCCTAAGTCTGCAATCCACTTCGCGAACTCTACCAAATCTTCATATTCACGATCGTCACTAAGTGATTGGAGCCTCATGTTCTTCATCAAACGCAACACAATGCACTCATGCCAAATAAATGATTGGAGCATTATATAAATTTTAATTTTATTCTTCATTTACTTCTTTTGCTTTTGCTGTCTCAAATATCACCAGCTAAAATCCAACTTCCTTTGATGATGAAATGATCTTCCTCCTATTTGTCTTCTTCTATTCGAACTCCTTTGATGGTTTGTCCACTTATCATCTTTATTTTCATTATTTTTTGTTGACTTAGCATCATAATCATTAACACTATTCTTGAAAGGCTTTATGTAATTACGTTATCACCCATATTTTGATTTTTGAGTTTTGTGTGTGACGAATTGCTTTGAGCCTTTGAGACTGCATTGATAGCAATTACAAAGTACATTAGAGTTGAGATTCTCATCCGTGTAATGCACGAAAAAAACATTACCCAAGTATTTTGTATTATTATTTGCTTAGAATAATACATGATAATTTTAAAACAAATGCAATGTGTAAATGCACTAAAAGGTGAAATAATGCATAAATATTAAGAACTCACCAATTGGAAGATTCAAATTACTTGTGGTTGTTATTTTAATCTGCCATATTTACAATATTACAAATGTAATCATATTATATTGACCTTACAATCAAATCATATTATCCTAAATAGTGCAATCATTGATATTATCCTAAATACTTGATGTTGATACTAAAGGGAGTGTAGTCGATATAACAATCGGAGCGCAAATTATACTGTGGGATCGATCCACCATGAGCATGGTGTGCCGATCCCAAAACGGTACAGTTTTATGCTTCCTATTAAAAAAAAGAGCAAATCGTCGGATCCCCTTCATCTCCTTCATTGTTTCATCTCACCATGGAACTCCGCCGCATGTGGGACTAGAGGTTTCGCCGTCGCCCCACGGCCTTCCCTGAAATTGGTTGCACCGATGTAAAGATTAGGTCTATTGCTAGTGCAGGCGCTATGAGCATCTCAACGTCATCCTTCTGCGGATTGAAGTAAACATCGACGATATGGGGCTATCCCTTATTTCTGAAGTTGCAGGTGTGTATTTTGGATGTGGAGTCCGTATGTGTGGGCCAATATAATGACTTCAAGCTAATTTTTTGTTTTAATCTATATGTATAATAGTAATAATGTTTTTAATATGAAAGTTCAGATTCTAATGATGAAGACTCACCTTCTTACATCTTACTCACACTCAAGTTACACCGGTATTTGCCTAAAGTTACATATCTATTAGCGTAAGTTACATGTCAACTTTCTTCATCAAGTTACATCTCGCTTACATGTAATTTACATTTTTCATAATGCGAGTTACATCACAATACATTGCGAGTTACACAACACAATAAGCTCTGTTATTAAAAAAAATTATTTTCATAAAAAACATTTTTATAGATCTAATACTAAAAACAAAACATATACAATATTTATGTAAAATATTTGGGCAATTAGACTTCTTCTTTTCATTATTTACATTGACATCAATATTTTATTTTTTATACTATGTATTTTGACAAGTTACATTTCGAACGGACGGGAGTTACATTGATCAATAACGTGAGTTACATATCTTTACACGCGAGTTACATCATTCATGCTACTGGGACAAAAGGAAAAAAATAGGACGCGTGTACTGTTCACGCGATTTTTTTAAAAAAATTTGAGTAAAGCTGCGTCGTTTTGGAAGTGGAGCACCATGCTCACCGTGGGATGATCCCACGGTATACGAACTGTAATCGGAGTCATATAAATTTGATTGTTATTATATTTACAATCAAATCTTATAAATAACATACTATAATTACTATAATTTTTTACTCCTGCTTAATTTCACTTGTATTAACATTTTACTTCCATTTTCAGACTTAAATAAGATTATTACCATCTTATAAAATATCAATTTCAGTTACGTGTTTTTAGAAAAACCATTCCAAAACCTCTTCAATTGAATTTTTTATATTAATTTGTTTACTTTATTATTTCCAATATTGACAACATATTAACCAATAACAAACTACTCGTGACTCAAGAAATCAATAGATCTATTTGATATTCTTTATTTATAATAAGCTACTCATACTTGCCTAGTTTTTTACACATTTAGTCAGCTAACTTAAGGATGACAATGGATTAGGCGAGCGAGTAGTGCAAGATCTGGATGACCGGACCCGCCCGTGACTTATTATGCAGTAACCAATAATTAATTACTCCATATAAGAAAGATCAGCACTTGACCAAACTTTTAGCCTAACAGGCAGCTTATGTTACAACGTTTCCAACACATCATAAACAATATGCAACTTCAAGTGGAGATGCTTCACAGCTTTGACTACCAGTTGAGTGTCCAAAGAATGGTAATATTGATTGAGCGATGAACCAATTAGTAAAAAACATAACTACTATTTATTGAAAACAAAACTTGAAATTGAATAAATAAGAGCAAAATAACTGAGAAAATAATGAACAAAACAGATATCTTGTTTACATACCAATCCAAAAATGATTTTCTAACCAAATTTATTCTAAACTTGTTCTTTCTCTTTATGAGCTTTTAATTACCCGTCATGCTAATACCTGCATGTTTGGCATATATATAGATGATATTCTGTAATAAATAAAAGAAAAACCATCAACAAACAAAAGAAAAATAACAATTATAGTACTGTCGTGAAATGAAGAAGATGAAGACTAAACTTAAGAAATAGATATATTAATAAAAACTCTGAATATCTTCTTCTTAATCCCTTAATATTTTCTGAAATTTCTGAATTTCTGAATGAATTTACAATGCCTCATCAAGCTCCTATTTATACTGTTTGAACTTGATGATTAGTCACTTAAGGGATGAATCTACAGATTTGGTGGCAATAACAATTTGAGCCATCTGTTCTAACTAGGTTACAAGGATTAAACATAATTTCTGGATTGATGACAAGGATGAACAATTCACACTTGTCATTTCTAGGATTTTACAACACTCCCCCTTGAATGTTCATCCTTGAATAGTTGTCTATTATTTTAAAAACTTATTGTGAAAATTAAGGGGTAAAAATTACGACTTATAATGTCGTTGTATTTGGATGTACTGTCTCGTTAAAAACCTTATCAGGAAAAACCTAGTGGGATAAAAACCTGATGAAGAGAAAAAGAGTGCAGTGCATTCAAATACTCCCCCTAAATTTAGTATAAATTATGAAGACGTCGCATGCCGATTTTCTGTACAAGTTCCATGAACTTCTTCGGGGGTAAAGATTCGGTGAAGAGATCGGCTGGATTTTCACTGGATCTGATTTGTTGAATGTTGATCGTCCCTTCTTTCTCGAGATCATGAGTAGAGAAGAACTTTGGTGATATGTGTTTTGTTCTGTCTCCTTTTATGTAGCCTTCTTTAATCTGAGCTATGCACGCAGTATTGTCTTCGTAGATCACAGTAGGATGACAAGTAATAGACTTCATACCGCATTCATTTTGGATGTGTTGAATCATAGATCGTAGCCACACACATTCTCTTCCGGTTTCATATAGTGCAATTAACTCAGAATGATTTGACGATGTAGCTGTCAATGTCTGCTTCATAGATCTCCATGAGATTGTGGTGTTACCATAAGTAAATACGTACCCGGTTTGTGATTTCGCCGTTTGAGGATCTGATAAGTATCCAGCGTCTGCATATCCGATTAAAGCGGCTTTTTCATCTTTGTGGTAGAATAAGCCAAGATCAACTGTACCACGTAGATAACGGAATATGTGCTTGATCCCGTTCCAATGACGTCTTGTTGGGCATGAACTGTACCTAGCTAATAAATTTACGGAGAATGCAATATCTGGTCTAGTATTATTAGCTAAATACATTAAAGCTCCAATAGCACTCAGATATGGTACTTCGGGATCAAGTATTTCTTCGTCATCTTCTCGGGGACGGAATGGATCATCGTGTATGTTGAGAGATCGAATCACCATCGGTGAAGTCAAAGGATGAGCTTTGTCCATATAGAATCTCTTCAAAACTTTCTCAGTGTAATTGGATTGATGGATGAAAATTCCATTCTTCAAATGCTCAATTTGAAGTCCGAGACAAAATTTGGTTCTCCCTAGATCTTTCATTTCAAATTCTTTCATAAGATATTTTTCAGTATTTTCAATCTCATCGGGAGTTCCAATAATATTTAAGTCATCAACATATACTGCAATTATGGCGAATCCTGAATTTAATCGCCGGATGAAAACACATGGACTAATTGGATCATTCTTATATCCTTCCTTAAGAAGGTATTCACTAAGACGATTATACCACATTCGTCCAGATTGTTTTAGTCCATACAATGACTTTTGTAGTTTAATGGAAAACATTTCTCGAGATTTCGAGCTATAAGCTTCAGGCATTTTAAATCCTCCGGGAACTTTCATATAAATGTCTGTATCGAGTGAACCGTATAAATATGCAGTTACTACATCCATTAGGTGCTTTTGCAACCTTTCAAAAACAGACATGCCAATGAGAAACCTTAATGTAGTTGCATCAACTACTGGAGAATAGGTTTCTTCATAATCAATTCCCGGCAATTGAGAAAACCCTTGGGCAACAAGTCGGGATTTATATCTTACAATTTCATTTTTCTCATTGCGTTTACGCACAAATACCCATTTAAAGCCTACTGGTTTTACGCCTTTTGGCGTAGGGACTATCGGTCCAAAAACATCACGTTTTTCAAGTGATTTCAATTCAGCCTGAATTGCTTCATTCCATTTTGGCCAATCGTGTCGTTTCCGACATTCTTCTATTGATGTTGGCTCATTGTCATTGTTTTCATTCATAAAATTTGTGGCAACGGCATAGACAAATATCTCATTAATATCAATATCTTTACGATTCCATTGCATTCCAGTAGAAACGTAGTTTATTGAAATTTCATAATTATCAACGTTTCTATCATTATCTGAAATATATTCCTCATTTAAGGAAGTTGGATCATCATTTGAGATATTTGTTTTGTCAATATCATTTTCTATGCCAATATTTTCAAATTGTTCATTTTCTTGTTCAGAAGGATGAACATCTTTGGCATCACAGATCGATTCTTGCCTTTTAGTTTTTCTTGGTTTTATTTATATCTTTCGATCCAAGTGGCCTGCCACGCTTTTTGCGTATAGAAGAATCATTTGCAAAAGATTTTTCAGAATTCTCTGTTGGAATTTCGATTCTGGTAGGGGCATTCATGGCAGGAATATGTGACTTTGTCACTTTCTTTGTGTCTGTGAATGCATCAGGCAACTGATTTGCAACATTTTGTAAATGGATTATCTTTTGCACCTCTTGCTCACATATATTTGATTTTGAGTCAAGATGTGATAATCATGTTGCATTCCATGTTATTTCTTTCGTACTTGGGTCCGATTTACTAGTTTCTCCCCCTAAGGTTGGGAATACTGTCTCATTGAAATGACAGTCAGCGAACCGTGCGGTGAATAAGTCACCAGTCATCGGTTCAAGATATTTGATTATTGAGGGAGATTCAAATCCAACATAAATTCCCAACCTTCTTTGAGGACCCATTTTTGTACGATAAGGTGGAGCAATCGGAACATAAACAGCACAACCAAATATTTTAATGTGTGCTAAGTTTGGCTCTTGTCCAGTAACTAATTGCATTGGAGAATATTCATGATATGCAGTCGGTCTAAGCCGAATTAAATTTGCTGCATGTAAAATAGCATGTCCCCAAGCTGATGAAGGTAAATTACACTTCATTCATAATGGTCTAGCGATTAATTGTAATCGTTTAATCAAAGATTCAGCAAGACCATTTTGTGTATGGACATGAGCAACATGATGCTCCACATCAATCCCAATCGACATACAATAGTCGTTAAATGATTGGGATGTAAATTCTCCTGCATTGTCAAGTCGGATTCTCTTTATAGAATGATCCGGAAAATGAGCTCTTAGTCGTATGATTTGAGCAAGGAGTTAAGCAAATGCTAAATTTCTAGTCGATAAAAGACTAACATGTGACCAACGTGTTGAAGCATCAATCAACACCATAAAATATCGAAATGGTCCACATGGTGGGGCTATCGGCCCACAAATATCTCCTTGAATCCTTTCTAAAAATGCAGGTGATTCAGTTGCAATTTTGTTCATTGAAGGCCTGATGATCATTTTGCAAAGAGAACAGGCCTTACAAGGAAAATCACTTGATACTGGAACCCTGATATTCTTTAATGGGTGTCCGTGTGAAGTCTTAATGATTTTATGCATCATTACTTGGCCTGGGTGACCTAAACGGTCATGCCACAACATGAATGTTTTCTGATCATCTAACTTTTTGTTAGAAACCAAATTTATTTCGAATGGACTAATATATGTGAAATATAGTCCTGAGGAATATGCTGGCATTTTTTCACAAAAATATTTAGCGCCAGATTTAGTTGTCGTGATCAAAGATATTCCTTTTGGTTTTCATTCATGGTTTCTATGTGATAACCATTTTGACGCATATCTTTAAAGCTCAATAAATTTCTCCGCGATTTGCTGGAGTATAAAGCGTCATTTATAATTATTTTTGTCCCATTAGGTAGCATCACATATGCTTTCCCAGAGCCTTCAATGAGCTTCGCAACACCCGATATTGTATTGACTTTAGCTTCAACTAAAGTCTTTTGAGAAAAATATATTTTATTTCTCAAAATGGTGTGCGTTGTGGCGCTGTCTATCAGACATGGCTCTTTATCATTTGAGTGATCCATATCTTCAATATATATATAAATAAACATAAGTTTGATATGAAAATAACGCAAATTATGCATTATATATAACATCAAAGTGCATATATTACATACTTATTTATGAGAATAACATAAAGGAAAAGAAAGAAAAAGTACATGATAACATAAACTATTATTTTACAACATGTAAGTCTTATAATTTATTTTGTGTTAGTTTGATCAATGGCAAAAGCATCATCCATAATGGCATCATCCGCGAAAAAGTCGGACACGTCAAATTTTGGCATAGGTGGAGTTGTGTCATTGACATAATTAACTTCCATATTTTTGGCTTTATTGAGATTCATGGAAGCTTGAAATAATTCCACCAAATGCTTTGCAGTACGACATTTGTTAGCCCAGTGCCCCGTCATGCCACACTTGTAACAAGCCGTCTTCACCGAGGGTTTTGTAGGGCGATTTATTTGATGGGCTTTTTGTTTGCCCTTGCCCTTGTAATTTGGTATATCGACCCGTTTATATCCTCGGTGTGGCTTGTTATTATGACCATTAAAATGTCCACGTTTAAAATGCCTTCTACTGCCACTGTATGTTACATTTGATTCAGTTGCTAAATTATGGCCAGATGGACCATAAACCGAAGGACTAGAACCAGTGGGTCTCAGATTATGATTTTTCATCAAAAGGTCATTATTTTTCTCAGCTACCAATAATACTGATATTAAGTCGGAGTATTTTTTAAAACCTTTTTCTCTATATTGCTGTTGTAGCAGCATATTAGAAATATGCATTGTAGAAAAGGTTTTCTCCAACATATCAGCATCAGTGACTTTTTGTCCGCATAACTTCAATTTAGATGTTATTTGGAACATAGCAGAATTATAGTCACTGATAGATTTAAAGTCCTGGAATCTTAGATTGATCCAGTCATACTGAGCTTTTGGTAAAAGTACCTTTTGTTGGTGACCATATCTCTCATGTAAATTGTCCCATAATTCTTTTGAGTCATCAACCAAAAGATATTCAGATTTGAGACTTTCATGGAGATGGTGACGGAGAAAAATAATAGCTTTCGCTTTGTCTTGGGAAGATGATTGATTATTAGTTTCAATGGTGTCTTCCAATCCATTTGCCTTTAAATGTGCCAAGGCATCCACTTTCCATTCCAAGTATTTTTGACCGGACAGATCAAGAACATCGAATTCTCTTTTGCTTATATTTGCCATTGTACTGCAGGAGATGATGATTTCTTGAAGATTTTGAGCAGATTCGTGCTGATAACGTGTTGTGAAATGAAGAAGATGAAGACTAAACTTAAGAAATAGATATATTAATAAAAACTCTGAATATCTTCTTCTTAATCTCTTAATATTTTCTGAAAATTCTGAATTTCTGAATGAATTTACAATGCCTCATCAAGCTCCTATTTATAATGTTTGAACTTGATGATTAGTCACTTAAGGGATGAATCTACTGATTTGGTGGCAATAACAATTTGAGCCATCTGTTCTAACTAGGTTACAAGGATTAAACATAATTTCTGGATTGATGACAAGGATGAACAATTCACACTTGTCATTTCCAGGATTTTACAACAAGTACACAATTGTTAATTTTTTTAAATATTATTAGTGACAAAATGACTAAATGACTGAAACAATGACATTTATAAAAATATTAGTGCAAAACATAAATGACTAATACAAAATACTTCTAAATACGGAGTATATATTATTACCATCAATAAAAATTTATTTCTTAAGTTATCATAAACAAAATTCATATAATGAGTGAATGAAGAAAACTACGACATCAATAGATTTGCAGTGGATAATGTTAGAACTCCAAATTGCAGAAAGAAAGTCTGAAGCAATTAAGCAGACTCGTTACCTGGAAGGTTGGAAGTTGGAACTACGTGGAGCTTCAGAAGAAGATCATAGGAAGCAATAAAGATGGAATTTCTGAATCTTCAATCGTCCCGTGCTGCCTCTTCCGGATTTGAGTCTCACACTCTTGGGACGTCTCAATTCTCAAGCCTGGCTTTATGCAATTGGAGTATCAAGTATCTTGTTTGTCCGGTGTAAACTCCTGCGTAGTAAATTTTAAAAAGAAAATTAATATTTCTAATAGCCTCTGAATTCTTTGAAGCCCCCGAAATTCGAAGACTGTTTCATGGCGAGATGGCCTACCAGTAAGCATTCTGGGCGAATAGATCTTGACATTTGGGGAACTTCTCTACACCTTTTAAAGGTGTAAGTCTACCATTTTACTCATGGCATTGCTCCTTGCTCGCCAAATTAACTCATACATCCTAATAAACAGATAGTCGAAAGTTTGGAATCTGAACACTTAGATCATTCAATCGAAGGATTCATTCTAAGAATGATAAGAAGAAATTAAATCTTCTCATAAGCATTCTGATTTCAGTTTTGATTTAAACTTAACAGATCTAAACACACACACACATATAAACATACATATAGGCCTATATATAGAGAGAGAACGGATCACATAACTGACCTTCTTATTAAAAGACGCCTTCTCCACGATTTTCTTCACGAACATTATCTGCGACGGGATGAATATTCCGATGGCGATATGGACGAATTTCAATCAAGAGAGATGCACGATCTGAATGTCATTAACCGGCTTGTTGCTCAGAGTTGGACTTGGTAAAGCCGAACAGATCTTAACAGTTGGAGATTTTGATATGATGATCGACATGACTCTACACCTTTTAAATTTGGAGTACTCCTATTCTCCAAAGGATTGAGATCTTCTCGATATTGATATGCTGAATTCGTAAGGTATAGCAAGCAAATATCAAAGTCAGCAAACGGATAAACTCACACTGGGTTTCATTACTACATAGAAAATGAAACAATGCATTGGATTTTCGTAACTAGTAACTTTGTAATTTTAGGGTTTGCAGTGATAATGAAAAACCCGGTGTGTAATATGCTTCAACCCTTTCAACCACCTCATTAATTGTTCAACCACCCCCATTCAATGTCTTTGACCATCTCGGTATTAACTTTATGGCTAAAGGGTCAAATAGGTCCCTATACTCATATCAATAGCTCAATTGGGTACCCGAACTAAAAAAAGGTCCAATCCAATCCTCCAACTCTTCAAAATCGTTCAATTTTTTCGTTTAGCCGGTAAACTCCTGTTTGCCTCTCCTAGTAATCCGTTTAATGCTGAGTCAACATAAAAAAAGAGTTTATTTAATTTAAATATTTTACTGACTCGCCCTTATCCTTCTATATCACACCCAAAACCTAATTTATTAACCCGCCTGCGTGCTCCGACCTTAAACCTGCGTGCTACGACCTGGGAAGACGAAGGTAAGAAAAGTTGCGTAACTCCTAATGTCTGAATCATCGATGTCATCGGCATGCAAGAAAAGTTGGCCGCATGAACCCTCGGTTAATTGCACTTGTGGTTTGAGAGCTCGGTTGTGTACCGCACGAGAGAGCGGGCGGCAATTTTACGGATGCAAAAAATGGAAGGTAAGATAGTTCTACTAATTTGTTGAATTTCATTAATTAAAATGTTTGATTTTTGGAATTGTGATTATGTGTTTTCCTCTTTTAGGATCGGTTGGGTTGTGGGTACTTCCTTTGGAAGGAAGACCTTGTATGCTCAAGAAATGACAAAGATAATGATGCAGTCACACAACTTGATTCTGCAGAAACCAAAGCAACCACAGTTGAGGACTTGAAGGCCCTGATGTTAGCACAACAGAGTGATATTACTGTGATAAAGAATATCCTCCACAGGGAAGCTAAAGTAAAGAAAATCTGGAAAAAAATGTGTCTACTTTTTGTAATAGTTTTTGTGGCTGCTTTCATGGGAAGGGAAGTATAAGCTTTGGTATGAATTGCAGTGTTGTTTAGTTGATGGTAGTGGTTGCTATGTACCGGTGTAGAATTTTGATGCACTCTCAAGTGTATTGATATTGTTTTGGAAGTGTAGTATTTTGTTTACTTTGGTTACTTTGGTTATGCACTCTAAATTATTGGTCTGAATTGGATTTAAAGTTAAATTATTTGGTTTGCTTTGAGTTCGGTTTTACAGTTTATGCATCTGGTATTGGTCTGAATTGGATTTAAAAACAATGAGAAGTTTCTGTTATTCATTTCTGTTAAGTTTCTGTTAACTTGAATGAATTATTCATTTCTATTAAGTTTCATTTCTGTTAAGTTTCTGAATGAGTTAAACTGAATTATTCATTTCAGTTTAACTTGAATAATCACTTGAATGAGTTATTCATTGGCCTTATTCAACATGAGCAACATGAAGTTGTTCTGGTATTGAATGAGTTTTGTTTACTTTGTTTACTCCTTGTCTGTAATGAGCACCAACCATTATGAAAGACCAAAGGCTAGATCAAATAACAAACAAGAGAACACAAAGCAGTTGTTCAACATGAATACAACAACCTGCAAAACAATTTTTCAACATAAGCTATTCCTTAAAGTTGCCCCTGCACAAATAAAAAGCATTCTTTTCCCATTGTTCAACATTAAAGTTGCCCCTGCACAATTTTCATTTCACAAAAGTATTCCTACTTCACATTAAAGTAAACTGCTAAATTCAGAAAACTCTTCATCCATTGAACAAAGCGAGGCAGTACACCATTCCATAATGTAAAGAGATGTAGTACACATCACAATAATAGCCTGACAACAGTTAAAGTTAAGGGAGGTAGTAGACCTCACAATAATATCAAGGTAGGTAGAACACCACACACCAATCAAAGTAGGTACTACACCAATAATTCAGCAAAATATTACATAACAAAATAACTCCAAAATGAAAAAAACAACATAACACTCCCAGACTTGGTCATTGATGTCTTTACTACTCTTTCACATCTCCCACCATTAATGTGTTGTAACTGAGATGCCTCCTCTACCACGGCTGCCTCCTCTACCACGGGTGCCTCCTCTACCACGAGTGCCTCCACGGGTGCCTCCTCTTTCACTTCTGCCTCCTCTCCTGGTACCTCTACCTCTTCTACCCCCTCTTCCACTATTGTCTCCTATTTCAAGACTTGGACAATAAGATTTATTATGCCCCGTTTGCTTACAGTTTGAGCATGTCATCACACGGCCTATTCTAGAAACTTTTGCAGCAGGAGGTTCACTTTCTTCTCGGATTCTTTTCTTCTTAGGCCTACCTGACATTTTCTTTGGAAGGGGAGGATGTATCTTTTCTCCACCTGCATTAGGCCATGCAGTTTCACCGTTAATGGGTTCTAAAGTGTGTGCATATGTTCTCTTGAAAGCAGCAAGACTATAACATTCATCAACATAGCTTTCTGGGTCTTTTCCACAGTCAAACATCGCACATATGGCGTGAGAACAAGGGATTCCAGTGAGGTCCCATAACCTGCAAGAGCATGTCTGACCCTCCAACTTTACCTTGTATTGGTGTTTCCCTCTCTTCACCTCATAACCATCATCTCCATTAAAAACAACCCTCCACTTTGAACTATTCATAATGTTTCCATTTAATATTTTTTTAACATTAGGGCATATGTTACCTTTCCATCTTCCTGCATGTTGCCTCTTCATAGCAATTCGTGTCATCATTCCTACCCTTTTGTCCTCCAACATTGGAATTATGGCTTTGCTCCTACATCCAATCAAAGTACGATTAAAGGCCTCCGACAGGGACCTATTTGACCCTTTAGCCTAACTTTATTTGCTAGCAAAACATTTTGAATCGAGGAGAGCTTCTGATGTTTTAAATTGCATAGAAAATTGAACCAAAAGCAGATTTGTCAAGGACATGCGGACCCAACCTTAAAAAAATCCGAATGGTCATAGTTTACCCGTTTTTTGACCCGGTAATTTGGGCGGGAAAAGTGGAAGCATTTCCACTTCGCTTTGTATAGAGAAAGATTCAGTGATATATCTTTTCGACCTTCGATATCTAAAATATTTATGTGGCTTGTGAGCCTTTCATCTCAAAATGGTTTATCAGTATTTTTGCTCTTAACCATTTTGGGATAAAAGAAAAGTAATAGTTCCTTGGCTTTTAATGCAAATGGCTCTTAACCATTGAAGTTGTGGCGCCAATGCACCATATTACACAACTGAAGTAAACATTAGTTCACGTCATCATAAAATAAAAATAAAAAATGTGAAATAATATAAGTGTATCGAGAAGTTTTGGAATAAAAAACATGACAATCTTATTTTGAAATTTCAAAAACGTTTTACTCTTATTTAGAGAATTTTCTTATTATTTTGATACTATAATTTTATTTCATCACCAATACATTTCAAATAAATTTATTATTATTATAATTATTATTAATATTATTATTCATATTATTATTATTCATATTATGATTCATATTATTATTATTATTATTCTTATTCTTATTATTATTTTTCTTATTATTATTATTCTTGTTATTCTTATTGTTATTGTTATAGTTACAGTTATTGTTATTGTTATTGTTATTGTTATTATTGTTATTATTATTATTATTGTTCTTATTATTATTATTGTTGTTGTTGTTATTATTATTATTATTCTTAATCTTATTCTTATTATTATTATTATTATTATTATTATTATTATTATTATGGAAAGGCATTTTATTAGGATAAGAAAAGATGAAGATTACAAATGACAAGTAGGGAGCCTAGCAACAAGTTGAGCTCCAACATTTAAAAGAAAATTGCCAACATTTAAGGTAGAATTATGTCTAGAAATATGACTCTTAACACGTTTAAGAAACAAAACAGCCTCTGATCCAATTTCACCCATTGTTGTGAAACCTAATGTACCAAAAATGTGACCATTAGCTCTGCAAATCTCAGCATACTTATGCTGCTTCCTCTCTATGGCCCTGGTAAGTGCAATCCCGGGTTTGAAGTGTTCAAGATCTACAGCTCCTGCAAAAGGGGAAACAATAGTGACATCCAAGCATGTATCAACACCCTTATCTCATCCATACAAGAGAACATCAGCAGGTTTTGCACCTCCACCTAGCTGCGTAAGAAAACAAGAGGCCAGGGCCTCAATCCTGTGTGCAATGCAGACTCGAAAACACATGTCAGCAACTATATCACGAACAAGATTATGTCTAAATTTTGGACCAATCAAACTGGAACAATGAAGAGCAAGATCCCCCCAAACATCCATACTACCTAGGCAACAAGAACAAGTAGCACCCTCTTGAAAAAGAGGAATCCCTAGCCTATACGCAAGAATAACAGTAAATTGTCTAGGACAAATGGTTTGTACTAAACCTTCAGCTAGAATAGCAAGGAGGAAATCCAAAGAATGTTTCACTTTATTACACCTCCAATTATTATTATGATTATGATTATTATTATTATTATTATTATTATTATTATTATTATTATTATTATTATTATTGTTATTATTATTGTTATTGTTGTTATTATTGTTATTGTTGTTATTGTTGTTATTATTGTTATTATTATTATTATTCATATTATTATTATTATTATTATTATTAAATTATTCTTATTATTATTTGATGGATAGTCTACCCGGGGATATATATCCGAGGGGTTATTGTGGGGAATAACTAGAGAGAAGTCAGAACATAAGTAAGAGAGAGAGAGAGTATATTGCTGAGAAAGTAGTGAGCGTATTTCGCTTGAATTACAAATGGAGAAAAGGGACACTATTTATAGTAGTAATAAATGCCAGATAGGGACACGTGTCATCATTCTGATGGTCAGGGGGTCACCTCAACGAGGTGACGCTGGCATTCGCATGTGGCCGCATTAAATGCGGCTGTTGGATGTGACGCCGTACTTGGTACGGTGATTCAGGCGCATGTGGAGATGATATTATGTCGAGAAAGGTGCCCTCGGCTGCAGGTGATTAGCCGAGGGCTCAAAGTACCGAGGACCTCCTTAGTGTCGAGGGCTCTAGGTGCCGAGGGCTACTGACTTTCACCGTTTTCTCCCAGTAACTTTGCTTGCTTGAGTTGGCCATCCTGTGAGAATTGGAGCCTTCGGCCAGGGGGCTGAAGGCACCCCTAGTGTGCCACGTGGGTTGCTTAGTACTTGGGGCGCTGTGATTTGGGCCTGTTGTGCTTTCTGGGCCTATTGGGCCTCCCTTTGAATAGTAGGAGTCTATGGTCCGGGGGTTCCTGGGCCATATACTCCATCAGGAGTCCCTCACTCCTTTTGCCGAAAGGTATTTGAGGGAAAAGAAGTAATTTGTGTTTGTCCTTTGGTGTTGTCCCGTTGTAGTTTGTAAAGTTTGTGGGTGGTTTGTTGTGTGCATGTTTCAGTCGAGGACAGTCCCTCAGTTACCCACATTCCGGGACTTGAGGGATCATGCTTATTGTTGTGGGAGTTTTTTACATTTTTTGTTTTTTGAGGTTTTTTCCCGAAGGGGTTCTCCAGTCCCTCACTCCTTGAGGCACTTGCAAAGTGGTGAAAAGGAGTAGAGCAGTGCCTGCCTGTAATGTGAAGCCGAGGGGTGACACTTTTCGTTTCATTTTGGGGGGATGCCTCGTTAAAAACCTCATTCGAAAAAACCCTGTGGGAAAAAATTCCAATGAGGGAAAAAGAGTGCACCGAATTCCCCCAATGATGAGTCGAAAAGGTAAAACTCTGGTCTGAAATGAGTGGCAGTATTTTTGCCGAAGGCTATCCCTGTCTGAAGGCGCGTGTGTTGCTTTGGCGAAGGCTCGCCTTTGATATCCTAGGGGATGCCGGGGGGAGCCCCCAATTCATGAGAATGAGGATGCGTTGAATGTAGGTGATATTTCTTATTCTGTCGAGGAGTCTGTTGTTTGTTGACGAGTGGGGGCAGCCTTTGATGAAGGCGTGCTCCCCCGGGGGCTATGTGGTCCTCAATGTGTTTGAGGGCTGAGTGTTCCCGAGGGGTGCACCCGTTGCGAAGCCGTGGGCTTCTGAAGGAGTGAGCCCGAAGGCACTTGTGATGTATTATGAGATGCATTTTGCGGGAGCACTTCTGGGTAAGTGCACCCGGGGGCTCCTCTTAATGAAGTGGAGCGTAGGAGACAGCCTGGGGGCTAGTTTTTTGGTTGATGAAGGAGTGGTCTGCCGAGGGCGCGGTCTTGGTTCCTAGAATATAGTCGTTGTAAATAGAGCCGTTGGAATGTCTAACGTCAGAAATATAGCCGTTGGGGGGCTTCCACGTGGCGCGTGGTCGTTGGCTGCCTGCGGGCGGGCGTCACCGATTGGGCAACTCATCGGTTTGTAATGATGACTTCGTACCGGAGGCCCGGTTTTCAGGCCCAAGCCCGGATTCGGTCGCCTATAAATACCCCAAGGTCAGGGTCATTACTCCTTGTGCGATTTCAGTGTAGCGAAGCTCTGCCGAATTTCCTAGAGAGGGAAACACTTGCCCTCGATCCAATTCTTGTTCCAAGGTCAGTTCCCCACCTGCTCTTCTCCTCTCTTTGTTAGCTGTGCTCTGTGTCCTTAGATTAGGGGTTAGAATTCTGTAGACAGCCCTCGGTGTAGAGTCCCGTTTTTGTAGCATACCAAAATGTCGTCCCAGAGCGATTCGCTGGACATTTGGAGGGAGACCTCGGTCGAGGATGAAACCATCTCCGATGTGGAGTCCACAACTGAACAGCCTTCGTTGGGGCATGATGCCGTTGTGGCGATGGAGTTGCAGAGAGCCCTCGTTGCCGAGGTGGAAGCCGAGGGGTTCGAACAAGAATGCGAGGATGAAGAGCTGGCCCTCGCCTGGCAAGTGGTCGAGGAAGAGGCGCAGAGAGAAAGCATGAGGGTCACCGTCGCTGTTCTTCCCCCTCGCGGTGCTGGTGAAGCCAGCACCTCTCGGCCATTGAACCCGGCCCCTCTCCGGGTGGCCCCCGAGAAGAAGAAGCCGAAGCCTGCCGCGTCTAGGAAGAAAGGCAGCGTTGCTGATCAAGGGAAGTTTGTCTACAAGCCCGAGGGGTACTCCAACCTGAATACCGTTGCCCTTGAGATAAGGTCGAAGGCTGATCGGGCGGACCTCTACGTTACCTAGCTCCACGTGGGGCCCTTGGCGACGGTAGTGCCACCGGGATCTGATGATGTCCTCTCCCGGGCCCCCGAGGGATGTATAGCCGTTCACATTCTCTCGGTGTTAATGGGTCTCCGATTCCCTCTGCACCCTTTTCTGCATGAGTACCTTCGGTACGTAGGACTTCTCCCCTGTCAGCTCACGCCGAATAGCCACTCGTACATCACGGGGTTCCTCCATCTCTGTAAGTCCCGGGGGGTAACGCCTAGCTTGGACCTGTTTTTCCAAAGCATCAACTTGTGCCGGGGGGGCATGCGAATGCCGAGGGCTTCGCGAACCTGCAGCAGGTGGCTTTGTTCAAGTTATTCACTGAGGCGCCCTCCTCGAAAAAAGGGTGGAAAGACCGATGGTGCTACGTAAAGCTAGCTGAGAGCGCATTCTCGGGGGAGCTGCGCGACCGGTTTAGGCGTCATGAGAAGGTGAGGAGCGCCGCCCTCGAGAAAGATGGCAGGATCCTGGCTAAGATCCCGGAGGGTCAAAACAAAAATATAACCATCAAGGAGTGCACCCAGGAGGAGGATATGTATACCCTCGGGTTCCGGCGGTACCGTTTCCTGGGGGAAACAGATGAGAAGTACTCGATGTTCGATGGAGCCTCCGGGGGTTTAGGAGGTAGTAGCCGAGGGCACCCAATTTTTAGACTTATGAATATTTTTATTTGTTATGCGTAGATATTTTTTTGCACCTTTGCTCCATCGGCCTAAACCGTCTTCATCCTTTTGCAGGTATCAGCATGGATCTTAACGCCTTCGCCGCTCTTAAGAAGCAGAAAGCCAAAGTCCCGGGAAAGAAGGGGCTCAATAAGCAGAAGCCCCTTGGGGAATTCTCGAAGAAGGGTGCTGAGCCTTCGGATGAAGCTGCCAAGAGGAAGGCAGCAGGCAAAGGTCCCATCCCCGAGGGGAAGAGACAAAAGAAGGGGGACGCTGGGAAGAAGGCTCCACCGGTGGTGGTCGTGGATGAGCACTCCACCTCTGAGCCCCGTGTCCAAGTGGCGGCGACTGCTTCTAATCTTCCCTCGGCCCAGGGGGTGAGGTAGGTTTGCCCCGGGAGGACATACGGTTCTCTCTGCCGAAGGGTGCTGCCATCACACATGGCACTGTGGACCCTCGGGAGTTCCTGGGCGGGGCTACTCCTTCGTTGGACAGGAAGGCCCTCGGGAAGCTTGACGATGAGGCTCTCGAGTCAAAGATCCTCCGGTCCTCCCTCACTGTAAGTTTTGTTTTTGCACAGTGGTATACTTCCTCTATCTGTTGTATGATAGTAGCCTTACCCCCTTATCTTGTTGTTAACAGGTTTGCATAGCCTTCGGTGAGCATGCCAGGAGGTTCGACGAATGGCGCCTCCAGAAGGCGCAACAAGATGAGACAATGAAGAAGCTCATCCGTGATAACGCCGAGGCCATGAGGCAAATGGCCCAGCTGGAAGGGGACCTTCAGCAGGCGAGGGCTGCAACGGAGAAGGCGGCCAGCGAGAAGGCTGAGGCCGAGAGGGCTGCTGCTGAGGCCGCAAAGAAAGCCTCCGAGGATGCAGAGGCCGGCAAAGCAGAGGCCGCCGCCGGTGCTGTTGCTGCTTTCATGGCCGAGGGGTGGAGGGCAGAAGGCCACAAAGATTGGGTGGCTTCGGTCGTGGAGGGATCTGCCGACGGGTGGGTGAAGGGCCTTGAGGCAATGTGGTTAGCCCGAAAGGGCGAAGACTATTACGCTGTGGGGGAATTTTTTACCCAGGCCCTGATCTATAGAAGGCTGGCGCGGCATCTGAAGATTGAACCGAAGGCCTTCGACCTGACGACATATGGCCTCCCCCCCTCCATCCAGATATCAGAGTCCCCCTCCCTGCAGGTGTTGAAAGGCCAGAATTAGAGGATTCCGAGCTGCTGAAGGAGGTCGGGGAAGAAGAAGAAGGGGCCGAGGGGGACGCTACCTCGAAAGCTGCCGAAGGGGGTGAGGCCGCAGCAGCTGATGATATTGTTATTTCATAATTTGAAAAACATTTTGTTGTAACGAACATGTACATTCTTTCGGCTCCGGCCTTTGTGTATAACAAGTTTTTATTCCTTGTTGATGAATGGATGTCTGCCTTCGGGCCTTTTACATATAATCTTCTTTTCCCTTTGCACGTATGCCTTCGTTTTTCTTTGAATGTATGCCCTCATTTTCTTTGAATGTATGCCCTCCAATTATGCCTTGTGAATGAATGCCCTCGTACTTTGGCATTTAGGTTGTCAGTTGTTTGGGACTTAGAAAAATTTTCTTAGTTCTGTCCTCCCACCAGGCCTTCGGTTGTGTGGCCCCTCGGGCTGCATGGGTGTTTGACCGAGGGCGAAATATTTGGAACTTAGAAAATTTTTCCAAGTGCAGTTTTACCAAGCCTTCGACCGTGTGGCCCCTCTGGCCGCATGGAGATTTGACCGAGGGTCAAAAATATTTAGGACTTAGAAAATGTTTCTAAGTGTAGTTTCACCAAGCCTTCGACCGTGTGGCCCCTCTGGCCGCATGGAGATTTGACCGAGGGTCAAAAATATTTAGGACTTAGAAAATGTTTCTAAGTGTAGTTTCACCAAGCCTTCGACCGTGTGGCCCCTCTGGCCACATGGAGATTTGACCGAGGGTCAAAAATATTTAGGACTTAGAAAATGTTTCTAAGTGTTTGCATATCATCTGGCCTACGGTATGTGGGCATTTCTTGCTGCATAAAGTGGGGTGACCCTCGTTGCAATGTGAGTTTGCCGAGGGCCACACACTTTATGACTTAGAAGTTTTTTCTAAGTATTTCCTGTTGCTGGCCTTCGGTGCGGGGAACCTTCGGCTGCCAACTTTGTGGGCCTAGAACAATTTCCTTGTTCTCGCAAGGTTGGCCTGTGGCAACAAAAGCCTTTGGCTGTTGTCATGTCTCCACAGTGTTGACTTAGGAAATTTTGTAGTTCCAGCGCAGCATAAAAAGACAGACTCCCTCGGGCAATGCCTGGGTGTATCCCCTCGGCGTCTAGTGAGGTGCCGAAGGTGATTCTTGCTTGGACTTGGCCAACATCTGATAGCTTTTGTTGTATAGTAGCCTTCGGGGACGTTTTGAATTGTTGTTGAGTGGGCCTGTCATGTTCTCTAGGATTTGAGCCTTCGGTTTTGCTGTAGCCGGAGGCGATCAAAAAGTGGACTTAGCCATTTGTTGATGATGTTTGTTGAATAGTATTTTTGGTAATTAGGAGCTTCCAGGTACCGAAGGTGTTCCCGTGGGGAGCCCTCGGTATGTTACCGTGAATTTGTTGGAGTGGTGTACTCATTGATTTCTCGCTGAGTCTACTCCCCTTCACCACCCCATTTTTTTTTAGTAGTGAAGGGAAGGCATCAAGAAACTTGGTTTCTTGGTAAGGCTTGGCCTATCGGGAGGTAATAGAATACACCATTAGCTCCCCCCTCGGGTTAACCTTCCGAGTTCTGAGGGGATCGAGGGTCGTTTCCTGGGCACAAGACATGGTCTGTAGCCTGCCTCCCCTTGGGAAATGGTACAGAAAGCGCCTCAGTTTTGAAAGTCGTCCCCTCGGCGCCAGACATAGTTTGTGGCCTGCCACACCCTTGGAGTAGAGGCGCAGGGAGCATTTCGATTTGAAGTCGAATCCTGGGCATATTAGATGTCTGCCAATCCCTTGGGGAAATGGCGCGGAAAGCGTTCCGTTTTTGAAAGTTGAATCCTGGGCATATTACCTGCCTGTCATACCCTTGGGGTAGTGACGCGGAAAGCGTTTCAGGGAAGGGTTTTCATTTGCACACTGGTTGCAAATGGCCGGGGGCACTACGTGCTACCGGCACCGAAAGGTGGCGCCTTCGGTATACGTGTCCTTGAGGGGTACGTCTTTAGAAACAACACTTGGTGTTTGTTCCTGTAAAATCATTTGGTGTTTTTCTTCATTTGTCACAGGTGATTGGGGTGTTTACCCTCAGCACTTGGTACCGAAAGGTCTTCAAATGAAACACTTGATGTTTTCCTCCGTTTGTTGAAAGTTGATAGTAGTGTATGCCCCCGGCACTTGGTGCCGAGGGTTCTTCGTTGGAGACATTTGGTGTTTTCTTCCCTGTTCTAGGTGATAGCATAGTCTACCCTCGGCACTAGGTGCCGAGGGTTCTTCCTTTTTATAAGGCCTTGGGCCAGAGGCTGATATGAGGGCTTGGCCGCTCATAAGAGTCTCGTTCCATGTTCTTGGTGTCTTCAATATGTATTCATTCTTCAAAAATTGGAGGCCTTGGGTCGTAAAATAATACATTCACTAGTTATGAGGGCTTGGCCGCTCTAATGTTATTGGTAAAATTTAACTAAGTGATGTACATTCCAGTGTCTAGGGACCTCGGTCCCATTGGGGCGTTTAAGTTTGTAAGTTCCTGGTTTGATGATGGCCGTCACAATGTAAGGGCCTTCGAACTTTGGTGCTATCTTGCCGTCCTCGGTTGGTTGGCTAGCTTCTCTTCTTCGGAGGACATAGTCCCCCACCTGGAATTCCCGGGAGCGGACTTTGGCGTCGATGTAACTCTTCACTTGCCTTCGGTAGTTTTCCGCGCGTATGAAGGCTTGCTCTCAGCGTTCTGAAATAAGGTGAAGGTTGAGGGTCATATTGGCGCCGTTGACCTCGGGATCATATTTTGTGACCCTTCGGGTCGGAAGAGTTATTTCAGTGGGGGCCTTAGCTTCAAATCGTAGCAAAGGGAGAAGGGTGTCTCGCCCGTTGCTTGCCGAGGGGTGGTGCGGTAGGCCCATAAGATGTTGTGGAGCTCTTCTACCCAACCACCCCCTTCGGCCTCCAGTTTCTTTTTTAGATCCTCGAGCAAGGTCCGGTTGGCGTTTTCCACTTGACCGTTGCCTTGAGGGTAGGCAACGGATGAGAAGGTGTGTTTGATGCCCCATGCCTTTAGGAGGGCACAGAAGGGGCTGCCTCAAACTGAGTCCCGTTGTCGGAGATGATTTGCTGGGGGACGCCAAACCTTGTGAGGATGTTTTTGAGAACAAAATGACGGCACCTGGCCTCAGTAATGCTGGCGAGGGGCTCAGCTTCCACCCATTTGGTGAAGTAGTCGATGGCGACGATGATGTACCTGTTGTTGAAGGTACCCCTTGGCAGAGGGCCCACAAGGTCTATGCCCCATCGAGCGAAGGGTATGGATGTGTTGATGGGGGCATAGTTGACCGCTGGCCTGCCGGGGGCCTTCTGGAAGTGTTGGCATGCGGTACACCTTCGAGCGAGATCAGCACAATCCCGGGCCATCGTAGGCCAAAAGTAGCCCTGGATTATGAGCCTTCGGGACATGGAGAAGGGTCCATGGTGAGCTGAACAAGTGCCACTGTGCACTTCCTCCATCGCAACTTCGGCTTCATCTTGATGAAGGCACCGAAGTAATGTCCCGTTGTATGATCTTTTGTAAAGCCTTCTGTCTTCGATAGTGTAGCTAGGAGCCCTCAGCATTTCTAGCTTGGCACGGGCCTCATCTTCGGGCAGTTGCCCTGTGGTGATGAAGGTGACCATATCTGAGATCCAGTCCTCTTGCCTTTGTTGTATGTGCATCACGGGGCTAGCATGTATGCTGGAGAGGCTGAGCTCCTCGATTTTGGCAATCTTTGAGATATGTTCAGGGGAATCGGCCGAGAGCTTCGATAAATGTCGGCCTCAGAGTTTTGAGCCCTCGGTATTTGAGTGAGGGAGTGTGCCTCAAATACCTTGAGTAACTCTTTAGCTACCTCCTTGTATTGTTTCATCCTTCCTTCCTTGGCTTCGTACTCCTTGGAAATTTGGCTGACGACTAACCTGGAGTCGCACTTGACGTGAATCTGTCGGGCCTTCATGTTAGCTGTCAGCCGAAGGCCACAGAGGAGGGCCTCGTATTCGGCTTCATTGTTGGAGACTTTGAAGGAGAAGCAGACTACGTAATAGGCCCGGAAGCCTTCGGGTGAGATGAGAACCACCCCTCCTCCACATGCTTTGACAGCGGAGGAGCCGTCGGTGTAGAGGGTCCACCAATCGTCCGAGGGGGCCGAGGGCTCGTCGTCCGTGGCTGACCTGGCCGTGCACTCCGTCACGAAGTCCGCTAGGGCCTGGCCCTTGATGGCGGGCCTAGGACAGATGTCGATGTTGTATTGGCTCAGGAAGACAGCCCATTTTACCATGCGGGAGGAGCTGGTGGGGCTCCTCATCAGAGCGCCGAGGGGTTGGTGAGTGAGGACCTGGACCGGGTGAGCTTGGAAGTAATGGCCCAACTTCTTGACTGTCCACACGATAGCCAACACCATTATTTCCACAGGGGAATACCGGAGTTCTGCTTCCCTGAGGGTCTTGCTAACATAGAAGATGGCATGTTGGATACCATCCTCTTCCCGGATGAGTACTGAACTGATGGCTGTCGGGCTAACACCCAGGTAAAGGTATAGGGTCTCCCCCACTTTGGGTTTAGAGAGCACAGGGGGTGAATATAAGTACCGTTTCAGTTCCTCGAAGGCCCCTTGACACTCTGAAGTCCACTAGAAACCGGCGGTCTTTCTCATGATCTGGAAGAAGGGTAAGGACCTCTCCGCTGATTTTGATAGGAAGCAATTGAGGGCTGCCAGGCGGCCTGTCAACCGTTGGACCTCCTTCACGTTGTGTGGGGGTTCCATGTCGATGATGGTCTGGATCTTCTCGGGGTTGGCCTCGATACCCCTTCGGCTTACCATGTAGCCTAAGAATTTGCCCCCTTGTACGCCGAAGGTGCACTTCTTCGGGTTTAGCCGAAGATTGAACTTCTGCATGATGGCGAAGATTTCCCTTAGGTCGTCAGCATGGCATGCTGATTGCTTGCTTTTGACGATCATGTCGTCAACATATGCCTCCATGGTGCGCCCTAGGACAGCTTGAAAGACCCTGGCCACCATCCGGGTGTAGGTGGCACCTGAGTTCTTTAGGCCGAAGGCCATGACAACGTAGCAGAAGATGCCTTCGGGAGTCATGAAGGCGGTTTTTTCAGCGTCTTCCTCATTCATAGAGATTTGATGATACCTGCGGAATGCGTCGAGAAATGACATGATTTCACACCCCGCGGTCTCATCTACAAGTTGATCAATATTTGGCAAAGGAAAGGGGTCCATGGGACACGCCTTGTTGAGATCCGTGTAGTCCACGCACATGCGGAATGAGGTCAGTTTTTGTGCAAGGACTACGTTCGCCAGCCATGAGGGGTATTTTACCTCCTTGATGTGCTTGATAGAGAGGAGCATGGCGACCTCCTTCTTCACAAATTCCCTCCTCTCGGCCGAGAGGGGCCTCCTCCGTTGTTGTACTGGTTTAGCCGAAGGGTCCACCGAGAGGCGGTGGGTGATGACCCTTCGGCTGATCCCCGGCATGTCCTCCGGGCCCCATGCAAAAACAATGGAGTAGGCGCGGAGGGCGCTGATGATGCTGGTCTTCAAGGCTTCGGGGAGCTTGGCTCCAACCTTCACGACTCTCTCCGGCTTGGCTGGATCGAGCGCAAAGTCTTCTACCTCCTTGGCTGGTTCAGCCCTCGATCTTATTTCTTCCTCTTCCACAGTTCCGGTGATGGTGTCAACGCGGAATTCCGTCTTGCTAACCTTCTTCGTCACTTAAAGGTAGCAAGCGCGGGCAAGTTTTTGATTCCCCCTTGAGTAACTGATGCCTCCCTCGTCTGGGAACTTGAGGCAGAGGTGCCTCATGGAGATGACGGCTTCGAGATCCTCGAGGGCTGGCCGGCAGAGGATGATGTTGTGGGCGCAGTCGATGTTGACGACGACGAACTCCACTTCGAGCTTGGCCCTATGGAGCCCGTCGCCAAAGAGTACCGGGAGGGTTATGACCTCCTCGGAATCAACGGTGTCGCCGGTGAAGCCGACAAGAGGGGTCTTGATGGGTCGAAGGGACCCCCTCTCCAGATGCAGCTCTCTGAAGGTGCTGAGGTACATTACATTGACGGAGCTGCCCGTGTCAACGTAAGTTCGGTGAATGATAGTGTCATTGATCTCCGTGTGGATGACGAGAGCATCCCTGTGCGGAGAGGACACCGGGGGGAGATCAACATTAGTGAAGGTGATGGGTTCCTCCCTCAGCCGCTTTACCGGGGGCATATGAGTGACTTCCCCCACGTAAAGTGATTGAGCCCACTTTTTTCGTTGACTGGTAGAGTCTGTAACACCCCCAAATTTCCCACCCAAAAATAATACTTTATTCAAAATAAATATCAACTTTATTTGAAAACATCAGAGTTTTGCAGCGGAAATTAAAAGGGAAATAGGGGTGCTACCGCCACACTCGATTCTCTCTTAATCGAGTGCACAGGCTAAAATAACTTAAACTTCAAAATCAAAAGTTCACTGATTAAAGTTATTGAAAAAGAAATTTACAATGATTTACTAATAATGTTTTCTAGCGAAAGCTCTCTCTCGAAATCAACTTCAACATCGATCAACTCAACACCTGTACAAAAATCATGTACAAAAAGAAAAAATAAAAGAAACACACATTAGCAATAATGCTAAGTAAGTCCCACCTAACCTTTTAAAATAATAATAATAGTATATATATATAAATTCATACAACCATTACTATAAAAATATTTTCAAAACAATTTATAAATCATAAGTAAATGATATCTTTACAAAATCCCAATCATATAACTCGTAAACCATAATAATTCCAAAATACATGGAACGCCAAAATTTCTCCTCTATTGAATTTCTCCAAAAATCACTTTGTAACTAACTTCCTAGTAATTTAGAAGGGCGGTACTCAACACTCTGGTTGAGCCCGGTGATCCGTTGTTATGTACGGCCACCCCGGAACTATCGCCGGTACCACAACTGCTCCTTGGAAACGGAAACAACTACTTTAAGTGTGCACACCCCCTAAAGGTATTCCAAGCCCTCCGGGTTAGTAAGTCGATCCGGGTAGCCGAGATGTTTTCTACCAACTACCCCACCTCAAAAACTGAATGATTAGGAGCTACTACTACCCCTACTACTCAAAAGCCGGGATGTTTTCTACCGACTGTCAATTCACCTCAAACCAAAACCAACAAAAAGTGAGTAGTAGTAGACCTAACCACCATCCACATTTTAAGGGATGTGGAAAACCAACACCACGGATTTCTCCCGTGATGCTCACCTTTTATTTAAAATATTTATTTTTCTCTAAATCAATCGAAGTTTATACTTCAAAAATTCCCTTTTTGTCAAGCTCCCACAAAGATAATAAATTACATACTATTACAAAATCTCCCAAATCGTATACCATAACTCATATCAACAAAACAATATGTCAACTAATATCTCAAATACAACCCTTTCGTATAATAATATTCACTCAAATTCAGCACACATAAATTCAATTCTCAAATATGCACACAAAAATACATAAAAGAAATCACGAAGAAAAAGAACTAATTTCGATTGATGTGAAACTTACCTTAAATCCAAATGCTCCTACTTCTCTTCTTCAATTCCAGTCTCTTAATGAGTACCTTTTTAATTTAGATGATATAATTAGTCACTTATTCTATTTATAATTTATTTTATTCAATTTTCCCCTTTTATTTCCTTATTCGAATTTATTAACTTAATTTATTAGTTATTCGAATTTATTTGATTAATCACTTTTTATTAATCAAATTAGCTTATTAATTCAGCCATTAATTACAATATTTGAATTCTAGTAAAATATCCGAATATAATTAACCACAACATCCAATTTTTATTCAATAATCACCATTAATTTACTCTACTCATAAATTATTATCTAATTACTTTATTTATATTAACCCATTAATTTATGAATTCAAATATTTTAAATATTTATATGAAGTCCGAATATCTAATAATAAATCATAAAAATTATTAATTGAATTAGTCCACTAATTACATAACTAAGTTATTTATTAAGTCTACATATAGTCAATTATTTATGTTAGCTAATCCAACCTTATTTTATTTTCCTTATTTTATTCCAACATCATTTTTAGTCCAGAATATTATTTTTCAATCTCAGTGATTTATTTATTTCACCATTAATATTAATATTTCCTTATTTAATTACTTAACTAGTTTTATATGGCCCAATTAAATTAAATAGACTAAGAATCGACTTTATAAATTAAAAACCGTCTATAACTATATTTTGGGTCTATATTTGACCTAGGTTGTCCAGATATGTATTTTATAATTATTTTCCATAATTATTCCTTTAATTTCATATATTTAATAACCGGTTCAATTACAATTAAATATACTAAATCTTTATTTTGATTAATTATAAATGGTCCATAAGGTTCTAGTTAGTCATATATTTATCCTAGTTTACTCCAATATTTATTTCATAATTATTTTCGTTATTTAGTTAATTATTTACTAAATGTATATAAATTGGTCCAATTACAATTAAATCAATTAAAAATAGCTAAAAATATTATTTTTCAATTCTGGTTGGTCCGAATTTGTGTATTTATACTAGGTATTTAATTTATATTTTTCCAGATTTTATTTATTTGATTTACTATTTTATTTTTAATTTTTATTAAAACTGGGCCGAACTGACCCATTAAACCGACCCGGCCCAAGAGTTCTGACCCAGACAACTGGGTCATCTTCTCCAGGTCGATTCCGGCGACTTCGCCGGAAACTAGAAAACTCCGGCGAGCTATAACTTGACTTACAGATAACGGATTTCGACGATTCAAGTTGCAAAATGATCCTTGCGGCGAGACGAAGCTCCTCCACCCCTATCTACGGCAAAATATCTGCTTTTTATAAAGACCCGTTTCCACAACTTGCAACTCCGGCGAGCGATATCTCTCTCGTTTTACGACCGTTTTCTACGATTCTTTCACCGTTGAATTCCTCTCTCGAAGGGGAAGGTTTCTAGGGTGTTTTCATGGCTTGGTTCTAGCTAAAACGAATTGTCGAAAAAATATATATATATACGTATATATGTATGTATTGATCGCAGGTTTGAATGAATAAAATCGCAGGTTTGGCTTGCTATTTCTAGGGAAAGATGAGGGTTCCGGGCTGTGTTAGAGTTGGAGTTCAAATGAAACAGTTCCCCCTGCACTCCCCGGGTGTTTCACGCTACGTAGGGGTCACCGGTCAGTTTGGATAATACTGAAGGAGTCCTAGTTGTTTAAGATTCTGAATTCGGCTCTAAATGTGTTCTGATTCAAGTTGCAGCTTCAATCGTTTGTGGTTTGCACGTAGAAGTAAAAAAATATTTTCTTTTTCTTTTTGCACTTGTAGTTTACTTAGGTTTAGGTTTTTACTTTGTTACGGAGGAGTACTATACGTATTATAGTGGTTTAATACAATTCTTATTCTTTGCATAGTATGTACGAATTATTCTTCTTCTTTTTTTAATTATACTCTTATTATTATTGTGTTAGTGTTTTTGACTTATTAGGAGTATTTTAAAATAAACTTATTTTGTACTTTGTGTATTTTATATACAACTTAAAATGGTTATAAAACAACTTTTATTACTTATATCCTTTGTATAACTGGTACTTCATTAATATAAAAACGTTATTTCTTTTATCGGGCCATTTTTATCTGACTAAAAAGTCGTAAACTTGGAAATTTTTATCTGATTCGAATGTCACATCTGTTGAATTTTTTTGTCTGACCCAATTAATTATTAAAATGTTATTTTCGTAATATTTTATCTCACTAATAAAAATTATTTTTAATTTTATTTAAATTTTTGAAGTGTCACATTCTACCCTCCTTAAAAGATGTTTCGTCCCGAAACATTAACTAAAATCAAATAACTAAATTCTAACATTAATTGTAACACTTGAGATTTAATATAAATGGATTAATAGTACTACTCATACAAACAAGGTGCATCTCCTTTTAAGGGAGCTTATTAGCCAAGAACTCCAAAGTTAAGCGTGCTTGCACGGGAGTAGTCTTGGGATGGGTGACCCCCAGGGAAGTTTCTCAGGGCGCGCACGAGTGAGGACAAAGTGCGCGGAAAAGGCTAGTGGCGGTTTGTGAGGACAGTACTAGAGGTCAGAAGTAACTACCTCGGGGTCTACGGGGCCGGGGTGTTACAGAGTCGCCCCTGGTATTGCCCCCAGTGATCATGAGGACGTGGCGCTTCTTTTCTTGGTACCGAGGGTACTCTTCCTCCTCTTCTTCCAGGTTCCCAATCTCCCTCTTCTTGCTGAGGGGGATGGTGTTGGGATTGACCCATGGGTTTGCTTTCGCGTGGTGCCCTCGGGGTGGCCCTTGGAAAGGGGGACCCTGTTGCTGAGGGCCTTGGACAAATTGGGACAAATGGCCCGCTTGTATCAATCTTTCGATGGCCGTCTTCAGGTGATGGCAGTCATCGGTCTTGTGCCCCTGGTGTCGGTGGAAGCGACAGTAGTGGTAGTTTGGATTGATGGCATATGCCTCCGGGGGTATGCGAGAATCTCGCTCCACCAGGCCCCTCTCCTCAGCGAAGTCGAGGATGACGCTGACGGGGTGCGTCAAAGGTGTCCGAGGGTGCTCCAGGAGAACAGGCTGTGCTCAAGCCCTCGAGTTCCCCTTGAAACCTCCCCCGGGCTTGGCTTGGCCATGCCGGGGCGGTCACCGGGGGGTGCCGAATCCTTGGGTTGATTACGAGGAGTCCCTGACCCCCGGTTGCCTTTGTCGTCCGGCCAAGGGCGTTGCTGATCGGGGTTGTGATGGCATTTTTCCACCTCCTCGGCTTCGGCGTACATGTCCTCCCGCTGTAGGGCCCTTATGTAATCGCGGGGGGTTCAATGATAAGGTTCCTAGAGAAGTTTCCGGGGCGGAGTACTGTTTGGAGGAGGGCCAGGAGGGTCCCGTCGTCTGCACCATCAACTTTATCAGCCTCCGTTCTCCAGCGCTCCAAGAAATCCCGAAGGGTCTCCTCTTTCCTTTGCCTCACTGTCAGCAAATGGGAGAAGTGTTTTCTTGTGCGGCGCCTTCCTGCAAATTGGGTCAAGAATCGTTGGGCGAGTTCTTGCCATGAGTCGATGCAGCCCTCGGGCAATCGATTGAACCATTCGTAAGTCGTCCCCTCTAAGGTGGAGAGGAACCAGCGGTACAAATACTCATCTGATGCCCCCACCATCATCATACTATTTTGGTACCTGCTGTAGTGCTCCTGGGGGTCAGTTTTTCCGTCGTAGGGCTTGATGAGTTGCCCTCAGTATTTTTCCGGGATCCGGGCCGCCAATACCCTTGGGGTAAATGGCGTCCGGGTCCTGAGTTGTATGGTGGGTTCCCCGGTGCCCTCGGTTATCTTCTTCTGCATCTCCTCCATCTTGGCCAACATGGCCTCATACTTGAGGTCTGTATGAGGGGCAGAAGTGGTGGCGTGTGCTTTGGTGGCCTCCATCTCATCAAGTCGGCGCTGGAGGGCCGCAATGATTTCGTCCCGGGGGTCCTTCGGGAGGGCCTCTGCCCCCTACGAACGGACACGAGCTGAGTGGGCCTGGTTGATTTGGTGACGGGCGTCGTCGGCATGGAGAGGTGCTTTGCCCTTGTCCTGAGGGGGACGTCTTTCATTAGCCCCGGAGACGGATCTGCCACTTGTTGAGGCCTCTGGAGCACCTTCCCCTGGAGGCGGTCTTGGACCCCTCGGTGGTCTTGCGCCCCTCCGAGTCTTTCGAGGGCGGAGGTCCGGGGCTGTTCCTTGTTCATGTTGTGGCGGTCCCGGGATTGGACTTCCTGGGAGGCCGTATCTTGGGCCACAACCCCCTCGACGTTCCCAATCCGGAGGGGGTGTGGATGAGGGGGAGGCATGATATTTTCCCCGACCTGAGGTTGGAGGGGAACCAAAGTGCCGAAGGCACCCGGGTTCTGGGTGAGCGTCTGGATGAAGACGGAAAATGCTGACTGTACGTCGATAGTGATGACCGGAGGGCTAACTTGGTTCTCGCTCCGGTCCTTCTTCTTGGCCTCGATGCTGAGGCGGGCATTGGGGGCATTTTGTTGAATCTGATGGCGTAGATCGACAGCCGTCTGGTCCAACCCGGCGATGACGCCGCCCCCGGGAGCCCTGTTAGAGGCTTCAGGGACGTCGACTTCGTCGAGGGCCAGGTTCCTGTCCTCGACGTTCTTGGAGTTGGCACGAGTTGTTCTCACCATTTTTGCTAGGTGTTTTGTGTTTGGCGAGGGGGAGGGTTTCTTACTTGATTATTCGACCTCTCAACGAGAGCACCAAATGATGGATAGTCTACCCGGGGGTATGTATCCGAGGGGTTATTGCGGGGAATAACTAGAGAGAAGTCAGAACATAAGTAAGAGAGAGAGAGAGAGAGTATATTGCTGAGAAAGTAGTGGGCGTATTTCGCTTGGATTAAAAATGGAGAAAAGGGGCACTATTTATAGTAGTAATAAATGCCAGATAGGGACATGTGTCATCATTCTGATGGTCGGGGGGTCACCTCAATGGGGTGGCGCTGGCATTCGCATGTGGCCGCATAAAATGCGGCTGTTGAATGTGACGCCGTACTTGGTACGGTGATTCAGGCGCATGTGGAGATGATATAATGTCGAGAAAGGTTCCCTCGGCTGCAGGTGATTAACCGAGGGCTCTGAGTACCGGGGACCTCCTTAGTGCCGAGGGCTACTGGCTTTCACCGTTTTCTCCCAGTAACTTTGCTTGCTTGAGTTGGCCATCCTGTGAGAATTGGAGCCTTCGCCCAGGGGGCTGAAGGCACCCGTAGTGTGCCACGTGGGTTGCTTAGTACTTGGGGCGCTGTGATTTGGGCCTGATGTGCTTCCTGGGCCTATTGGGCCTCCCTTAGAATAGTAGGAGTCTATGGGCCGGGGGTTCCTCGGCCATATACTCCATCATTATTATTCTTGTTATTGTTATTGTTATTGTTATTGTTATTGTTATTGTTATTGTTATTGTTATTGTTATTATTATTATTATTATTGTTGTTGTTGTTGTTCTTATTATTATTATTATTATTATTATTATTATTATTATGGAAAGGTATTTTATTAGGATAAGAAAAGATGAAGATTACAAGTGACAAGTAGAGAGCCTAGCAACAAGTTGAGCTCCAACACCTTTCTGAATAGCTAATCCTATCCTAATAAAAAGAAAATTGCCAACATTTAAGGTAGAATTATGTCTAGAAATATGACTCTTAACACGTTTAAGAATCAAAACAGCCTCTGATCCAATTTCACCCATGGTTGTGAAACCTAATGTGCCAAAACTGTGACCATTAGCTCTGCAAATCTCAACATACTTATGCTACTTCCTCTCTATGGCCCTGGTAAGTGCAATCACGGGTTTTAAGTGTTCAAGATCTACAGCTCGTGCAAAAGGAGAAACAATAGTGACATCCAAGCATGTATCAACACCCTTATCCCATCCATACAAGAGAACATTAGCAGGTTTTGCACCTCCACCTAGCTGCGTAAGAAAACAAGAGGGGCCTCAATCATGTGTGCAATGTCGGCTCGAAAAGACATGTCAGCAACTATATCACGGTCTAGAGTATGTCTAAATTTTGGGTCAATCAAACTGGAACAATGAAGAGTGTTGGACGGTGAAACAATGTCACATTCAAAAGATGAGTGTGACAGAGATGCGCATGTTGCGTTGGTTGTGTGGGCATACTAGGAAGGACCGAGTGAGGAATGAGACAATCAGACAAAGGGTGGGAGCAGCACCTATTGAAGACAAGATGCGGGAGTCACGCCTACGGTGGTTTGGTCATGAGCATAGAAGACCGAGTGATGCACGTGTTAAACGAGTTGAGATGTGTGGAGAAGAGGTAGGGAAGAGAGGGAGAGGAAGATCCAAATAGACGTGGGTTAGGAGAGTTCGAAGTGATATGCTTCTTCTGGGGTTGAATGAGGGCATGACTTTGGAAAGAGCTAAGTGGAGGACGGGTATTCATGTGTAGGAGTGATCTCGTATCATCTTTTCCCCTCATCTTTTTTTCCTTGTTTTTTTATCCTTATATATAAGCATTATTTGTATCCTTTTTATTTTATCATTTTTATGTATATTCATCTCTTTTTATATTATCTTTTTATAAAGCTTATCTTTTTTATCTTTATTTGCTTTCTTTTCCTTTTGGTGGTGATATCATGTATCGATTGATTCGATTCATGTTAGCCGACCCCAATATCTTTTGTGACTAAGGATTGGATGTTGTTGTTGTATTGTTAGTATTGTTATTATTGTTATTACTGTTATTACTATTATTACTGTTGTTATTGTTATTATTGTTATTATTATTACTATTATTATTATCATCATTATCATCATTATCAGCATTATCAACATCATGATTATTATTATTACTATTACTATTATTACTATTACTATTACTATTACTATTACTATTACTATTACTATTACTGTTGTTGTTGTTGTTGTTATTATTACTATTATTATTATTTTTATTTTTATTATTATCTTTATTATTATCTTTATTATTAGCATTATTATTAGTATTATTAGTAGTATTATTATTAGTATTATTATAAGTATTATTATTATTATTATTATGATGATTATTATTACGATGATTATGATGATTATTATGATTATGATGATTAGTATGATTATGATTATTATTAGTATTATTATTATTATTATTGTTATTATTATCCTGATGGGAGAAGAAGAATAGAGGAGAAGGTAGAAGATACGAGAGGGAGAGAAGAAGAAATTCAGAGGGAAAGAGTAGCTATCATTCTTCTTGATTTTCCAGTCTCATACATTTTTGGTTTATATAGTGTTGAACTTTGTTGTAAAATAAACATCAACAAATAATTATGCATATAATAAAATAGGCCTATCCAATATAATTATTAGACCCATTAACTGACTGATCCTGTCCATCCATAATCCTCACGGATGATCCACATCGTAATCCTCTGTCTGCACGGGGAGATACGGCTTCTCTCTTCCGGCCTCTCGGATGGTCGGAATAGTTCCCGCACCATCCTCTCTGGTCCGGTACATGACATTACCTCCCTCTTTTCTTAAAACCTTGTCCCCAAGGTTACAACTTTGAGGCCCCTCAGATGTTGTTCCTCCATAGCCTGTTCCTACCTCCTTAGTCTGTAGCAAGCGTACCGGAGCGGGTGTCAAACCATTTCCTTCCGCCATGAGGGAAGGTGCCTTTCCCTGAGAGATGCTAAAGAGACCATCTTGACCCACCGGAGGGAGGATAGAAGATTTGATGGCCCGGGCGCTGATGCAACTTTTCAGAAGGGAAACATGGAAGACCGGATGGATTTTAGAGTCTTCAGGTAAATCTAAGCGATAAGCTACCTTATCGATGCGTTCCAACACTGTATACGGTCCGTAATACCTGGCTGCCAACTTCTGATTTCTCCTAAGTTGTAGCGATTGCTGTCTGTAGGGCTGTAGTCTGAGGTATACTTTATCCCCCACTTCAAGCTCTCGGTCTACCCGTCTTGAATCAGCCTAAAGTTTCATCCTTTCTTGAGCGGTTCTCAGGTTTTCCCTCAATTCTTGCTTCATCTTTTGTCTCTGTGTGATAAGTTCTTTAGCCTCTGTATTGGTTAGGGGTTTCGGTGTGGGCAGTGACAAGGTAGGTGGGGAATAACCATATAGAGCCTCAAATGGTGTAGTCTTGAGATTGGTGTGATAATTGGTATTATACCAGAATTCTGCCATGGATATCCATCTGACCTACTGTTTTGGATTTTGAAGTGTCATTGCCCGTAAGTATGCTTCTAAGCATTGATTCAGTCGCTCTGTCTGTCCATCTGTCTGAGGGTGGTAGGAAGATGTGTAGGTTAGATGTGTTCTCATAAGCTTGAACAATTCCCTCCAAAAGTTGCTAACAAAAACTGCATCTCTTTCTGTTAGTATGTCAAGAGGTTGCCCGTGTAACTTGTACACATTCTCCAAAAATACCTATGCTACCGTAGTTGCAGTATATGGGTGTAACAAGGGTATGAAATGCCCGAACTTTGTGAGCCTATCAATTGTCACCAAAATAACATCTTTCCCCTCGGATTTGGGTAAGCCTTCAATAAAATCCATACTGATATGGCTCCAAGCCTAATCTGGTACGGGCAAAGGTTGTAACATTCCTGGGTATAATCCGCTCTCCGGTTTAGTTTTGGCACACACCTCACATTCCTTCACCCATTGAGTGATATCTTTTTTCATCTTAGGCCAGTAAAATACCCTTTTGACCCTCATGTAGGTACCTTGTATCCCTGAATGACCCCCAACAGTTGAGCTATGTAATTCTTGAAAAATTATATGTTTGAGTTCTGTTGCATCACCAATGACTACCTTTCCTTGATATCTAATAATATCATCAATGATCTCAAACTCCACGTGTTCTCCTTCTTTATCCGGGATATGAATTCATCTTGCTGATAGCTCTCAGTGACCTGTTCTACCCAAACAGGCTTAACCCTTGTTAGAGACCAACATTCTCCATCACTGTTTTCCCTTCTAGATAAGGCATCTGCAGCTTTATTTTCAACCCCCTTCTTATATTGTATTTCATAATCCATTCCAAGCAACTTAGTGATCCATTTTTGCTGTAATGGAGTAGTGATTTTCTAATCTAATAGGTGTTTCAGAGCTTGCTGATCAGTTTTTATTATGAATTTGTTTCCTTGCAGGTAACTCCTCCATTTCTGAATGGCCATAAGTAATGCAAAGAATTCCTTTTCATATATAGAGAGCCCCAATTGCTTAGGTCCCGATTTCTTGCTTAGAAATGCAATAGGCATCCCTCCCTGCATTAGTACTGCCCCAATGCCCTCTCCACACGCATCAGTCTCAAGTATGAAGGGCTTGGAGAAATCTGGTAGGGCTAAAACTGGGGTGGTTGTCATGGCAGCCTTCAATTCCCTAAAGGCTTGTTCCGCTTCAAAGCCCCAAACAAAACCCCCATTTTTTAGTAGAGAAGTGAGGGGTCTACTGATAATTCCATATCCTTTTACAAACTTTCTGTAGTATCCTGTCAGTCCCATGAAGCCCCTCAACTCCGTAAGTGTTGTTGGGGTTGGCCAGTTGACCATGCACTTAATTTTTTCTGGATCAGTTGCCACTCCATTTTGATCAATAATATGCCCCAGGTATGAAATTGACTCCTTCCCAAAGTTGCATTTGCTTCTCTTAGCATACAGCTGGTTGGACCTCAGTCTGGTTAGGACTTCCTTAAGGTCTAGGATATGTTGTTCCCAACTGGTACTGTAAACCAGTATATCATCAAAGAAAACAAGAACCGTTTTCCTTAACAAATCCCTGAATATTTGATTCATCAAAGACTGAAATGTAGTTGGGGCATTGCACAACCCAAAAGGCATTACCAAGAACTCATAGTGAACATTATGGGTTCTAAAAGCTGTCAGGTATCTATGCTCTGGGGCCATCAGAATCTGGAAATACCCTGAACGCAGATCAATTTTTGAATAAAACGTGGCACCCTTCAATTCATCCAAAAGCTCATCAATAACTGGTATAGGGTAGTCATGCTTAATAGTAAGACTGTTTAGGTACATGTAGTCTACACACATCCTCCAACTCCCATCTTTCTTTTTAACCAATAAGACCGGAGAAGAAAAAGGGTTCCTGCTGGGTTGAATCTCTCCAGTCTTCAGTAATTCTGCAACTATTCTTTCCACTTCAGTTTTCTGGCTGTGAGACACTCTGTAGGGATATTGTTGTTTTGGTATACTCCCAGCTTTGAGCACTATTTGATGCTCAATACCCCTCTGGGGAGGTAGTGACTTAGGCTCTTCGAAAATATCCTTATAGTCCTCCAAGAGTCCCTCTAATTCCTGCATGGTGTCAGTGTAAGTTTCTTTCTCCTTGATCCAATAAATCTCTTCAATTGGGCTAGGTTTCTCCTCATATAGCATGCTGTAAAGGGCTTGGCAGGATATGATGGGGCAATTCTCCTCACATTGTATTTCAGTCTTCTTGCCTCCATGATTGACAGTCACACTCATCCTTCCATAATCAAATTGGACCGGTGTCAGTTCTTTCAACCAATCTCCCCCTAGAATCAGATCAAATTCTGAGGAATCAAGTATTCTGAAGGAGTAGTTGAAGGTATTTTTCTGCATGTTCCATTTGAATTGTTTAACTTGAGTATTGCTAATCAGTTTATGCCCAACTGCAGCTGTAATCTTCAAGGGGGTGGCCTCTTTCACCTCACATCCTAGCTTTTGGGCGGCAGATTTACTCATGAAGCTTAGGGATGCCCCGGAATCGATAAGTATTTTTAAACTCTGTTTCCCAGATTTTCCCTCTAAGGTCATGGTTGTAGGTCCCCTTTTGTAGGTTGCTGCATCTAAAGTTAGTAGTACTTCTTCCATGTTGTCCTCTTGACTTTCTTCTGTGGTCTGTCCATCCTGATGTTCTACTTTAGGGCCAGGATCATCTTCCGCTATTAATACAAACACTTGACGCTGTTTACACCTATGCCCAGGTGTGAATTTTTCATCACAGTTAAAACATAACCCCTTCTCCCTTTTTGTTGCCATCTCAGATTGGGTGAGCAGTTTAAAAGAGGGTTGTGATGTGGTAGAATTGATTTTTGGTGAGGCATGGGTAGGATAAAAGTGGTCTGGTTTCTTGGCACTAGAGCTGGTACCATATGAAGGCCTTCCTCCCAATTTTATTTTCTTAGATAGGGAATTTATAGCTTGCAGTTGGTTTTTGACCAGTTCTATTGTTGAGTCCAAGATGGATGTGTTAAACATTTTAACAAAAGCCTTTAACTCCTCACTGAGGCCACTAACAAAGCTGGATACAAAATATTGTTCGGTTAATGCCCCTTTATGTATCATTTTCATACAAGCTTTTAGTTCCTCAAATTTTTCCACATACACTTCATAATCTGAACCCATCTTAAGTTTGTTAAACTCCTCTATCACAGATGATGTCCTGATCTCATCAAATCTGGCTGAAACAACTCCAAGGAATTGATCCTAGTCGAGTACAGAGAGGTCTCTATCCAGATGCTGATACCAGGTCAGTGCCTTACCCTCAAAATGCATAGTAGCTAACGTGATCCGTTGATCCATGGGGATGTGTGACATGAGTTTAAAATATCCTTGGCACTTAACAATCCATGATCGTGGTTTAGTTCCATTAAATCTGGGAAAATCAATTTTAGGAAATGGAGTGTGCGGAAAGTAAGTACCATTCGATTCAGTGCTCTTATGCTTCTGGATAAATCGACCCATGTGCAGGTGATGAGACGGCTCCCCCAGAATAGATGCTCCATCTGGTTCATGGTCATGATCGTGATCACTAAATCCAGATCTCAGTTCCATAGTCTCCAATTTTTTCTGTATTATCTCCAGTTGCTTGAGGATCTCTGTTTGAATCCCCTGATTTCGAAGTTGGATTTCTTCATTTTTTTGTTCCGCTGCTTCTCTCTTCAATGTTTCTGCCAGGAGAGTCTGCTCTAACCGCTTCTGGCCGTCCAAGCAATCCTTGAGCCGGGTCCCCTCCGCCATCTTCCTTGATCGTGGAGGCTCTGATACCAAATGTAATGATCCTGCTGGGAGAAGAAGAATAGAGGAGAAGGTAGAAGATACGAGAGGGAGAGAAGAAGAAATTCAGAGGGAAAGAGTAGCTATCATTCTCCTTGATTTTCCAGACTCATACATTTTTGGTTTATATAGTGCTGAACTTTGTTGTAAAATAAACATCAACAAATAATTATGCATATAATAAAATAGGCCTATCCAATATAATTATTAGGCCCATTAACTGACTGATCCAGTCCATCCATAATCCTCACGAATGATCCACATCGTAATCCTCTGTCTGCACGGGGAGATACGGCTTCTCTCTTCCGGCCTCTCGGATGGTCGGAATAGTTCCCGCACCATCCTCTCTGGTCCGGTACATGACATTGTTGTTATTATTGTTGTTATTATTGTTATTATGATTGTTATTATTATTGTTATTATTATTATTGTTATTATTATTGTTATTATTATCGTTATCGTTATTGCTATTATTATTGTTATTATTATTGTTGTTATTGTTGTTGTTATTATTGTTGTTATTATTGTTGTTATTATTGTTGTTATTGTTCTTGTTATTATTATTGTTGTTGTTATTGTTGTTGTTGTTGTTATTATTGTTGTTGTTGTTATTATTATTGTTGTTATTATTATTGTTGTTACTATTATTGTTGTTGTTATTATTGGTGTTGTTATTATTACTATTATTATTATTATTAATACTAATAATAATAATAATATTATTATTATTATTTTTATTATTATTGTTATTATTATTATTATTATTATTATTATTATTATTATTATTACTGTTGTTGTTATTTTTAATATTATTATTATTATTATTATTATTATTTATGTTATTATTATTGTTATCATTATTATTATTATTTTTATTATTATTATTGTTAATATTATTGTTATTATTATTGTTATTATTATTATTGTTATTATATTATTGTTATTATTATTGTTGTTATTATTATTGTTATTATTATTGTTATTATTATTGTTATTATTGTTGTTATTATGTTGGGAATATTTTATGGTGTTCAATCTAGTTAGTTATCTTTGTATTTGTGTAGTTATTAATTAAACGTGTAATACGGGCCACGAATGTGTATCAGCCCGTGGGCTTCCTTGTAACCCGTAAGTTAGCCAACTTCTCCTATAAAAGGAGGCTAACTTACGGGAACCCTACTAATCGACAGAGGCTTAGAGGCGTAGAGGCGTAAAGATAGAGAGTAGGGTTGCCGCTGCTCTCCTTCTCCAGGGAGAGCAGCGGCCGATATTCATACGGTATACCAGATTCGGTTTCAATCTTGTCGATTTCTTTCTATCTGCTTCTTTATCAATGCTATGGTTGTATGATTGTTAGTATTTTGGGATTAACAATTGGTATCAGAGCCGAGGCGTGAAACAGGTTGGATCTGTCTGCGATTTTTGGATTTAACGAAGAACTGCTCTGTTTTTTTCTTCAGTTTTTCTATATGTAGAGATTTGCTCCTGTAATCTCGTTTGTGAACGAAATTTTGTAAAAATCATATTGTTGGATTCGCCTTTCAAAACCGATCCAGCAGCATACCTCTTTTTTCGTTTTCTGCAATTTTTGTTTTTCGAAGATCTCTACATTGAGATCTCGAAATCCTCTTTTTTCACTGCTGCAGAAACGTTTTTGGCTTGAAACTGGTACAGGAGAATCTCGACTTTCAGGGCTATTCAAAACAGGTTTCAGATTTTCAAAAATCAATGTTTTCGTTTTGCAGGATCTCGACATTTAGGGACTCGATTTCTTCTTCTCGACATTTGAGATCTCGAGATTTGCATCTCGACATCTTGATCTCGAGATTTGCATCTCGACATCTTGATCTCGAGATTTGAATCTCGAAATCTTGATCTCGAGATTTGCATCTCGACATCTTGATCTCGAGATTTGAATCTCGACATCTTGATCTCGAGATTTGAATCTCGAAATCAAGATCTCGAGATTTGAATCTCGAAATCAAGATCTCGAGATTAGAATCTCGAAATCAAGATCTCGAGATTTGAATCTCGAAATCAAGATCTCGAGATTTGTGATCTCGAGATTTGGAATTTCGAGTTTAGGAATTTCGAGTTTTGGGATTTCGACATTTGGGATCTCGATGTTTTGGATCTCGACATTCTGAAGATTTCGAGATTTTCAAAATTTCTTGATGTTTTGAATCTTTCAAAGTTTGCAGTTTCTTGGAACTCATAATTCGAATCTTGACATCCTTTGCAGTTCATCGAAGCTTTACATTATAAGGATCTCTAAATGATTCCCTACTTATATATGTTTCATGAGTTTTCGATGTTCTGATGTTTTTCAAACAGCAAGTTTTCGAGATTATGAGGTTTTCGAAACTCCAAAGTTTTCGATGTTCAAACATTTTGAAATTCTGCAGATTTCGATATTCTGAGGTTTGTTTTGCAGGTGGATTTGGCCATTATTCTTCGAGGCAATCTCTAGAATTTTGTTTAAAATCCACCTTCTCTCGACATTCAACATCGAGCACCTCATCTTCGAAGAAATTCCTCAAAAACTCAAAATTAGAGATTTTCTGCGACACCGCACTGTTTTGGCCATAACTTTTGACTCGGTGATCCGATTTGAGCAAACTTTTTTTTGTTGGAAAGCTAACGAGACGATCTACATTAATTCTAGGGCTATGCCCCAGAACCCATTCTCACGCGCCCTCACTCGCAGTCTTTGAGGGTCAAAAAGTTAGTTTTCCGACAAACATTGTAAATCACCGATGTCCAGGTCAAAACTTAGGCAAATTTGTTCAAATTCTTTCATTGTCAACCCTGAGGTCAAAGCTTTTCTAAACTTCAATGTAAAGGTCTGAAAATCGTAGATAATTCAATCAACCTCGCGTCAACGGTCATCTTACAACAATCAACAATCAACTGCTGAAGCCTCCCCTGACTCATCAACATTATGTGATCATCAATATGCTGAAATTCTACATGGTGAGCTCAGGAAACCGTCATGTTTGGTACATGTTCAGATTGCTCCACACACATGGCGGGTACGACAAGCTGTGAGCAATCAAACCTTGCACATTCTGAGGGGGAGTTTCAGTTAATTCCTCCTGGCGCCTTACACCGACAAAGCAAGGAATCTCTCAAAGGATGCAACATTTTAGGGGGAGTGTTCAATGTTATCCTTCCCGGTGCCTAACAATGACAAAGCATACCGAGTGCTCCAGTTGAGGGGGAGTACAGAGAGAAAATGACGAAAGTAATGAGAGAATATGTCCCTATGGCTTAGTAAACCCAACCAAGCCTACCCAAGGGACAAAGCCGAGCGTAAGTGCGTAAGTGAGCGAGTGAGTGAGTGAACATTATGAGCATTAGGAAGCAGAAGGCTCAAGTGAGAAGAAAAACAATTATCAATGATGAGTCTGCTACCTCAATTGCCTGCTATGAATTGAACATTTGCTCCTAGCCACTAAAATACTCTGGACTATCCCCATAGGTTCAGGACTGAATTTATTCAGATCCCGGGTAGAAGTCGCTGCATTTTGTCCAAACGGCGCATGCACAACCCTACCCTAGACCACTCACTTGTCTCCCAACAGACAGGTGTTTAATCATAGTTCACGGGGAACCGCATCTCTCATTACTGTCTCCTTCCGAGGCAAGTAATACTGACTACAGTGGCCTCAGCCCCATGCCACTAAACTTTCATTGATCACGTCGTGTCTAGTTACCTCACTCCCAAATGTTTTGAATTTTCTAGGACACCGTCGCACTTTTTAAGTCAGTTGCAGGTCTTCAATGACCCGCGAGAACTTCCATAGGTCTCATCTACTGCAGATGTAGACTAATGATTGGAAGGAAGTCCTGCTGTTGCAACATAAGAATCACCAACATTTTCAGGCCATTGCTTTAGAGTTTATCTCTATAGTGATGATAACGGGCGTCTTCACGACCCCGGGGGGCTACGTTATCTTCTTTAGATTCTGCTTGTTTTTCATGTTTTTATTTCCGCAGAATAAAAGAATAAAAGCATGACGTCCCGATTCATCGGATCGTCATGAGGGGGAGAGTGGTCCACATGCTGTTAACACTGAACAAATCATTCTGGGACACTTCACTCCTCCATCACAAAATTCAACACCCTCTCTACTATCTCCGCAACTCAAATCAAATGGTCAGCTACACTCACAAAGCAACCATCATTATGTTCCGCTGTGCCACCGACAAGTTCTCCTCAAATGCATTCATTCCAAATAGTCAAAAAGACTACATTGTGGAGGAGACAGAGGTCAAATACTCGTGTCCTGAAGATGAATTCCATGGACGTCTCCTATTCTCCAAAGAATATTCATTCTAGAGGCGTCACCGGACTTCATCCAAGCTGATCAAGAGCAACTTCTGGAAGGCAAGGACTACATGCAAGATACAGAAGGTCCCTCAACCCCCGGCATCAAAGATCAAATTGTCAAGAAGACATCAAAGGGGAGATTGCAAGGATTTCTTCAGATAGCCTTCCTCAGAAGTCAAGTTCAAAGACAAAGAAAGCTCAAAGACAAAGATATCTGCGCTGCAATGCTGATTCAACACGATTGATCACCAAGGGGGAGATTGTTGGGAATATTTTATGGTGTTCAATCTAGTTAGTTATCTTTGTATTTGTGTAGTTATTAATTAAACGTGTAATACAGGCCACAAATGTGTATCAGCCCGTGGGCTTCCTTGTAACCCGTAAGTTAGCCAACTTCTCCTATAAAAGGAGGCTAACTTACGGGAACCCTACTAATCGACAGAGGCTTAGAGGCGTAGAGGCGTAAAGATAGAGAGTAGGGTTGCCGCTGCTCTCCTTCTCCAGGGAGAGCAGCGGCCGATATTCATACGGTATACCAGATTCGGTTTCAATCTTGTCGATTTCTTTCTATCTGCTTCTTTATCAATGCTATGGTTGTATGATTGTTAGTATTTTGGGATTAACATATTATTATTGTTATTATTGTTGTTATTATTGTTGTTATTATTGTTGTTGTTGTTATTCTTGTTGTTATTATTCTTGTTGTTATTATTCTTGTTGTTATTATTCTCGTTGTTATTATTCTCATTGTTATTATTCTTATTGTTATTATTCTTATTGTTCTTATTCTTATTGTTATTATTCTTATTGTTATTATTATTGTTATTATTATTATTGTTATTATTATTATTGTTATTATTATTGTTATTATTATTATTGTTATTATTATTATTATTATTATTATTATTATTATTATTACTACTACTACTACTACTACTATTACTACTACTATTACTATTACTATTACTACTATTACTATTATTACTATTATTACTATTATTACTATTATTAGTGTTATTAGTATTATTATTATTATTGATGGAGTATATGGCCCAGGGACCCCAGGCCCACATACTTCATCTACTACAATCAGGCCCAACAGGCCCAAACGGGCCAAGCCCAGCAAAATGGAGCTCTAAGAAGCTCACAATACGCAAAGGGGTGCCTTCGGCCCCATGGCCGAAGGCTACCAGTGACGGAATCGAGCTCAGAAACATCACAGGAGAACAAGGCTTGAAAACCAAGCCTTCGGCAACTGCAGCCCTCGGCAGGTAGGAGCCCTCGGTTAGAAGAGGCATCACAGGAGAACAAGGCTTGAAAACCAAGCCTTCGGCACCTGCAGCCCTCGGCAGGTAGGAGCCCTCGGTTAGAAGAGCCTTCGGCCCAGCACCCTTCAGTCGAAGGCATCGACCTCGACAGAATATCCTCTTCACATGCGTCTGGATCACCGTACCAAGTACAAACGTCACATCCAACCACCGCATTTAATGCGTCCACATGCGAGTGCCAGTGCCACCCCGGTCGAGGTGACCCCTCGACCACCAGAAAACTGACACGTGTCCTTATCTAGCATTTATTACTACTATAAATAGCACCCCTTTCCCCAATTGTAAAACACGCTTAATACATATCGAATATACACTCTCTCTCTTACTTATTTGCTTTGACTTCTCTCTAGTTATTCTCCGCAATAACCCCTCGGATAAGCTACCCCCCGGGTACACTTTCCATCATTTGGTGCTCTCGTTGAGAGTTCGAACAATCAAGTAAGAAACCCTCCCCTTCAGCTAAAAACACCTATCAAAATGGGAAGAAACACCTGTGCCCAATCGAAGACTCATGAGGACAGGAACCTTGCCCTCGACGACGTCGACGCCCTCGAAGCCTCTAACATGGTTCCCGAGGGCGGCGCCCTCGCTGGGTTGGAACAGACGGCTGTCGAACTGCGCCTTCAGCTCCAACATAATGCCCCCGATGCCCGCCTTGGCATTGAGGCCAAAAAGAAGGACCGGAGCGAAAACCAAATGAGCCCTTCGGTTCTCACCATTGACGTACAATCAGCGTTCTCCGCCTTCATCCAAACTCTCACTCAAAACCCAGGTGCCTTCGGCACGCTGGTACCCCTTCACCCGCAGGTCGGGGAGAACGCCATTCTCCCCCCCTCCTCTGCTCCCCTTCGTGAACCCTATCCTTCGGTTAGGGAACAACGAGAGGGTTGTGGCCCAGGACACCGCCTCTCATGAAGTCCAATCCCGGGACCGCCACGACGCAAACAAAGAAAGGCCCCGGACCTCCGCCCTCGAGAGACTCGGAGGGGCGCTAGACCGCCGAGGGGTCCAAGACCGCCTCGGCGGAAAGGTGCTCCAAAGACCTCAGGAAAGTGGCGGATCCGTCTCCAGGGCAGATGAGAAGCTTCCCCCTCGGGATAAAGGCAAAGCACCCCTCCATGCCGACGACACCCGACATCAAATCAACCAGGCCCGCTCGGCCCATGGCCATTCGCAGGGGGCGGAGGCCCTCCCGAAGGACACCAGGGACGAAATTATTGCGGCCCTCCAGCACCGGCTTGATGAAATGGAGGCCCATCAAGCACATACCGTCGTTGCCGCCCCTCATGCAGATTCTAAATATGAGGCCATGCTGGCCAAAATGGAGGAGATGCAAAGGAAATTTGCCGAAGGCTCCGGGGAACCCGTCATCCAACTCCGAACTAGGACACCATTTACCCCAAGGGTATTGGCGGCCCAAATCCCGGAAAAGTACCGAGGGCAACTCATCAAGCCCTATGAAGGAAAAACTGACCCCCAGGAGCACTACAACAGGTATCAAAACAGCATGATGATGATGGGGGCATCAGATGAATACTTATGTCGTTGGTTCCTTTCCACCTTGGAGGGACCAGCATACGAATGGTTCAACCGATTGCCCGAGGGCAGCATTGACTCTTGGCAAGATCTTGCCCAACGCTTCCTCACCCATTTCGCCGGAAGGAAGCGCGCGAGAAAGCACTTCTCCCACCTCCTCTCCGTCAAGCAACAGCCTGATGAAACACTTCGGTCCTTCATTGACCGGTGGATGAAGGAGACAGACGAGGTCGAGGGCGCCGACGAGCGTACCCTCCTCATCCTCTTGCAGGGGGTTCTCCGCAGCAGTCCCTACGCACGGAGCCTCATTACCGACCCCCCAAGATCATACCTCAGAGCACTCCAGCGGGGGAGCCTATACACCGACGCCGACGACCTCCACTCCGTCAAGAAGAACGAGGGCCAGCCCTCGAAGAAGACAAACAACACGCCGGCCCCAAATGCGCCCTCGGCCGGAGGCCGAGACCATGGAAGCCACACCCAGCAGGGCCGTAACGAACGCTAATGGCGCCCTCGGCTAGACATGCCGAGGACTCCCCTCACGCACCCGGTGAGCACTATCCTCAACTTTGCGGAAGAGCAGGACCTTTTCCCCAAGGACCCTCGGTCGGCGAGGGAGATCTACGCCATCCACCAAGGCGGCACTTATTGCCGATACCACAAAAGCACCTCCCACAATACAGACGATTGTGTCTCGTTAAAGAAGGCTATTGAACTCTTATTTCAACGGGGTGAGCTCCACCAATTCATCAAAAATGCCCCAAGGAAAAACATCGGGGAGAACACCGATAAAGAAGAAGGGGACATCGCAACGAAGAAACATGAAATCGGGAGGCTCAGCGACGGCGAGGAGTTCGAGGAGCCCCAGCCGAAGAAGCGCCACCTCCGCTAATCATGTTCCTTGCCTTCGGCGTTAGTCTCAGCCTTGGGCCCTCGACCTCGAGGCACATTATCATCCCCTCGTCCTAGAGCCCTCGGCCTTGAGCGGTGAATCTTAACAAAGCCGTTGTCAAACAACGTACCCCTTGTATTCTGCTTATTTCTATAAATTTAAGTAAACTACAACACAATCCAGACATCTTATCGGCCCCTTCGAGGCCAAATGCCCAGGTATGCCCGATGGTGTCTAAAGACGAGGGGCCTGCAACAGGCCCGCGTTTTTGGAGCGGGACGCTCACCGCGTCGCCGGCACGCAACGCACGGCGACAGGCCTGAAAGAATGGCTGAGGTGACGAAATCCCCAAACTTGGGGGTGAAACGGCAGTCGTCGGAAACCGACCAAGCCTAGCCTGCGCCGTAAATAGACGACGGGACCCCCCAAGGTCAAGGGACGGTTCAGCGCCGGGGGACTAACAGACGAACCCCCGGACGGATCACTTGGACCCCCTTCCGGCCGAGGCAGGGAAGCAACCCCCTCGGCCGAAGCCTGGAAGAAGGAACACACATCAGGAGGACTAACATACGACCTCCTGGCACAATCAAGGAACGGCCCAGCGCCGGGGGACTAACAAACGAACCCCCGGACGGATCACTTGGACCCCCTTTCGGCCGAGGCGGGGAATCAACCCCTCGGTCGATGCCTGAAAGAAGGAACATACACCCAGAGGACTCCTGGAATTATCAAGGAAAGGCCCTCGGCCTCAACGTGATTCAACATCAACAACGGCCCTCGGCCTCAGCGTGATTAGACATCAGAATGGCCCTCGGCCTCAACATCAATAACGGCCCTCGACCTCAGCATCAGAATGGCCCTCGGTCTCAAAATCAACAACGGCCCTCGGCCTCAACATCAGAATGGCCCTCAGCCTCAACATCAACAACGGCCCTCGGCCTCAGCGTGATTCCACATCACAATGGCCCTCGGCCTCAACATCAGACGGCCCTCGGCCTCAACATGACTCTATGTCATAACGGTTTTTGCCTTACATGATTTCACATCACCAAAGGCCCTCAGCCTCAATGTGATTCAACATCAACAACGGCCCTCGGCCTCAGTGTGATTCCACATCACAATGGCCCTCGGCCTCAACATCAGAACGGCCCTTGTCCTCAACATCAACAATGGCCCTCGGCCTCAGCGTGAGGACATCACCAAAGGCCCTCGGCCTCAACGTGATTCACCATCAACAACGGCCCTCGGCCTCAGCGTGAGGACATCACAATGGCCCTCGGCCTCAACATCAGACGGCCCTCGGCCTCAACATGACTCTATGTCATAACGGTTTTTGCCTTACATGATTTCACATCACCAAAGGCCCTCGGCCTCAATTTGATTCAACATCAACAACGGCCCTCGGCCTCAGCGTGATTCCACATCACAACGGCCCTCGGCCTCAACATCAGAACGGCCCTCGGCCTCAACATCAACAACGGCCCTCGGCCTCAGCGTGATTCCACATCACAACGGCCCTCGGGCTCAACATTAGAACGGACCCCGGCCTCGACATCAACAACGGCCCTCGACCTCAGCATCAGAACGGCTCTCGGCCTCAACATCAACAATGGCCCTCGGCCTCAGCGTGAGGACATCACAATAGGCCCCCGGCCTCAACATCAGACGGCCCTCAGCCTCAACATCAGACGGCCCTCAGCCTCAACATGACTCTATGTCATAACGGTTTTTGCCTTACATGATTTCACATCACCAAAGGCCCTCGGCCTCAACGTGATTCAACATCAACAACGGCCCTCGGCTTCAGCGTGATTCCACATCACAACGGCCATCGGCCTTCAGCCCTCCAACATCTTTATTTGATGACGGGAGCTATTATACAGGTGTAACACCCTCATTTTCCCCAACAAAAAATACATTTAAATAATGATTTATTCGAAGGAATTATCAACTTTATTTGAAAACATCAGAGATACAGCGGAAGTCTTAATAGGGAAATGGGTGTTACCGCCACACTCGGTTCTCACATAACCGAATGCACAGGCTAAACCACCATCCAAAAATAATCCAAGTATTTAAGTACTGAAAATTTCAAAAATAATTTAAATGTCTACATGTTCTCAAACTGAAATAAACAATAACTAGGTGATTATAAATACTAAACTACGTGATCTAACGCAACTCTCATCATCATGCACAACCTTCATCACCTGCACAATTAAAGTGCAGAAAACAAAACAAAGAAAAGGAAACAAAAATTAGCTTTTTAGCTAAGTAAGGCCCACCCAACCCCGTAAAATAATCACGTTTGGCGAAAATAGTTTTATACATAACTATAACTTTAAAAATTCATTTTCTTCCCACAAAACTAATTTGGTGTTTAAAATAATATTTATAAACTCTTAGTAACTCACACATTCATATACAAGTATCACTTTTCAAAATATAATTTATAGCTAATCACTCTTTTTAAATATACTCAATTGCTCTTTGAAAATAACCTCCATAGTCTTCCTCTTTCCAAAACCAAAATCTCCTACTTTCTTTTAAGATGGGCGGTACTTTCGGATACTTATGCCCAAAGCCCAATGAGTCGTTGTTATTTACGAACTCATCCCGGAATCCAGTTCCCATCACTATCTCTTGAATCGAAACGGCCACTAAACTTGTTCTCTTCAAGTAGTAGTAGCCCTAACCATCCTCCACATTTATCCGGATGTGAAAAACCGACACCGCGGATTTCTCCCGGGGTGCTCACCTCTTATGAAAATGTTAATTTTCATCTTGAATCAAGATACACTTCAAAATATTTTCCAAACTCTCTAAATAGTCTAAAAGGTGTTTAAAAGTATTTAATACCCCAAAAGTACATAGTTTGTATTTCTCAAATACTATAGATTAAATATCTATTTAAATAACACATATACATAATTCAAAAACTCAATACATAATCATATAGCACATAATAATCACATAGCACAGAATATTTCTCAAGTCTCCAAATATTCTCAATGGTGTTTAAAAATATTTAATACCCCAATATCTCAACTTTCTCAAATATATAAATTTAATGTCACTTCAAATAATACATATTCAAAATTCACACTTTAATCAAATAATAGCATATAATACGAGGAAACCATTTGGATCAGCAGAGAAACTTACAATTTAGGGTTTATCCAAAACTAGTTCCAAAATAGTATTTAATACCATATTCAAAATAATCCAATAAGGATATTTATAACTCGAGAATATATATGTAAATTTTCATACCAAATTATACATTTAAAAATATATAATTTATCCCAAAAGATTTGATCTCACAACACTTTCCAAAAAGAGGGTTTAACCCAAACAACCACTTCCCAAAAGTAGCATTTACTACTACCACCAAAATAATCAAATTGGAGTATTCTGAACCCATAATATATTTTCAATATAACCAGTTATAATAGTCTCAAATCATACTTCAACTCATACCAAAACAATCACCAAAATTTTCCAATCCCAAAAGAACAATCATCAAAAATTACAATTTTAGCCATGATAAACTGATTTGATAAATTCACCAAAAATCACACGTTCATAAATTCCCAGAAAAGCATACATAATCATACTCATACTATTATAGCCGAATTATCCATAAAATTTCAGAAATAAACTCAAATCATAGCACAAACCCTAGTTTATACAATATAGGGGCAAAATAGCAATTTTGGTTGCAATAGTCCTTACCTCGAGGCTAGCAACGAATCCTAAACGTCAAACCTAGTTTGTTGGATCATTCCCACGTACCTAGGAAGTGATAGGTTCGAAGTATCTCAATTTAGGAGAAAGAAATTTAGGAAACGGATGAACGACGCGAATTAGGCAACAAACGCACTTACCGGAATATTGGATTGTTTGATCTCATCATTGACATAAAATTTCATGCTGGATACGTTAATATTGAAGAGCTGTAAGGGATAGAGCTTGAAGAAGCGGTCCTAGGGTTTTTGGAATGAGGAACATCGGATTAGGGATGTATTTATAGTGAATTTCCGAAGTTTGAGTTGCATTAGGATACAACAGGAACGCACGCGTGCGTACCTTCTACGCACGCCGTGTGTGACCCCCAGACGCCCCAAACCTCAGTTTTTACCTCGTTTCTTCCCCATTTGGACCTCCCCTTTGTCCCAAACACTAAACCAAACATAATAAACGACCTAAAGACCGTGTAAACAATATGAAACACAATTTTAATTATTTCCCAAATTCTCTCAAATTTTCGGGGTATTACATTCTCCCCCCCTTAAAGGACGCTTCATCCCCGAAGCTCAAGTCAAAACACAGTCGAGATGAAACACTGAAGGAAATACCTTATCAAAAGGGCTCTAGATATAGAATACTAAGAGTTTACTTACCTCAACCACGTTCCTATGGGTTGCCATTGTTCTTACAAAAGAGAGACGCAAAGTTCAGAATACTAGAAACTCTTACAGATCCCTACCAAGTTCTACCTAAGATCACAAGATATAGGATACTAGGAATATACTCATAACTATTCTCAAGTTTACTAACTCACAATATACTCTAGGATAAGGAACACCTACAAGCAACCATTGGAAAAATTCCATTCAATTCACAAATCTCAAATCAATCCAAGACATCACAAAATACAACAACAAAAATCAATCACACAATCTCACACGCGCCTAAGCCATAAAATTCCTCCCTAATAAGATTCATTAATCCTAATTAATGAAAATAATATTTCAATTCAAAACGTTTTTTGAAAATCTTTAAAAGATTTTGAAAAACAAAGGCTCTGATACCAATTTGTAACACCCCCATTTTTCCCAACAAAAAATACATTTAAATAATGATTTATTCGAAGGAATTATCAACTTTATTTGAAAACATCAGAGATACAGCGGAAGTCTTAATAGGGAAATGGGTGTTACCGCCACACTCGGTTCTCACATAACCGAATGCACAGGCTAAACCACCATCCAAAAATAATCCAAGTATTTAAGTACTGAAAATTTCAAAAATAATTTAAATGTCTACATGTTCTCAAACTGAAATAAACAATAACTAGGTGATTATAAATACTAAACTACGTGATCTAACGCAGCTCTCATCATCATGCATAACCTTCATCACCTGCACAATTAAAGTGCAGAAAACAAAACAAAGAAAAGGAAACAAAAATTAGCTTTTTAGCTAAGTAAGGCCCACCCAACCCCGTAAAATAATCACGTTTGGCGAAAATAGTTTTATACATAACTATAACTTTAAAAATTCATTTTCTTCCCACAAAACTAATTTGGTGTTTAAAATAATATTTATAAACTCTTAGTAACTCACACATTCATATACAAGTATCACTTTTCAAAATATAATTTATAGCTAATCACTCTTTTTAAATATACTCAATTGCTCTTTGAAAATAACCTCCATAGTCTTCCTCTTTCCAAAACCAAAATCTCATACTTTCTTTTAAGATGGGCGGTACTTTCGGATACTTATGCCCGAAGCCCAATGAGTCGTTGTTATTTACGAACTCATCCCGGAATCCAGTTCCCATCACTATCTCTTGAATCGAAACGGCCACTAAACTTGTTCTCTTCAAGTAGTAGTAGCCCTAACCATCCTCCACATTTATCCGGATGTGAAAAACCGACACCACGGATTTCTCCCGGGGTGCTCACCTCTTATGAAAATGTTAATTTTCATCTTGAATCAAGATACACTTCAAAATATTTTCCAAACTCTCTAAATAGTCTAAAATGTGTTTAAAAGTATTTAATACCCCAAAAGTACATAGTTTGTATTTCTCAAATACTATAGATTAAATATCTCTTTAAATAACACATATACATAATTCAAAAACTCAATACATAATCATATAGCACATAATAATCACATAGCACAGAATATTTCTCAAGTCTCCAAATATTATCAATGGTGTTTAAAAATATTTAATACCCCAATATCTCAACTTTCTCAAATACTATAAATTTAATGTCACTTCAAATAATACATATTCAAAATTCACACTTTAATCAAATAATAGCATATAATACGAGGAAACCATTTTGGATCGGCAGAGAAACTTACAATTTAGGGTTTATCCAAAAGTAGTTCCAAAATAGTATGTAATACCATATTCAAAATAATCCAATAAGGATATTTATAACTCCAGAATATATATGTAAATTTTCATACCAAATTATACATTTAAAAATATATAATTTATCCCAAAAGATTTGATCTCACAACACTTTCCAAAAAGAGGGTTTAACCCAAACAACCACTTCCCAAAAGTAGCATTTACTACTACCACCAAAATAATCAAATTGGAGTATTCTGAACCCATAATATATTTTCAATATAACCAGTTATAATAGTCTCAAATCATACTTCAACTCATACCAAAACAATCACCAAAATTTTCCAATCCCAAAAGAACAATCATCAAAAATTACAATTTTAGCCTTGATAAACTGATTTGATAAATTCACCAAAAATCACACGTTCATAAATTCCCAGAAAAGCATACATCATCATACTCATACTATTATAGCCGAATTATCCATAAAATTTCAGAAATAAACTCAAATCATAGCACAAACCCTAGTTTATACAATATAGGAGCAAAATAGCAATTTTGGTTGCAATAGTCCTTACCTCGAGGCTAGCAACGAATCCTAAACGTCAAACCTAGTTTGTTGGATCATTCCCACGTACCTAGGAAGTGATAGGTTCGAAGTATCTCAATTTAGGAGAAAGAAATTTAGGAAACGGATGAACGACGCGAATTAGGCAACAAACGCACTTACCGGAATATTGGATTGTTTGATCTCATCATTGACATAAAATTTCATGCTGGATACGTTAATATTGAAGAGCTGTAAGGGATAGAGCTTGAAGAGGCGGTCCCAGGGTTTTTGGAATGAGGAAAATCGGATTAGGGATGTATTTATAGTGAATTTCCGAAGTTTGAGTTGCATTAGGATACAACAGGAACGCACGCGTGCGTACCTTCTACGCACGCCGTGCGTGACCCCAGACGCCCCAAACCTTAGTTTTTACCCCGTTTCTTCCCCATTTGGACCTCCCCTTTGTCCCAAACACTAAACCAAACATAATAAACGACCTAAAGACCGTGTAAACAATATGAAACACAATTTTAATTATTTCCCAAATTCTCTCAAATTTTCGGGGTATTACAACAGGCCCCTCGGCCTTCATCCCTCCGACATCTTTATTTGATGTCAGGGGCTATCATACAGGCCCATCGGCCTTCATCCCTCCGACATCTTTATTTGATGTCGAGGGCCATCACACATGCCCCTCGGCCTTCATCCCTCCGGCATCTTTATTTGATGTCGAGGGCCATCACACAGGCCCCTCGGCCTTCATCCCTCCGACATCTTTATTTGATGCCGGGGGCTATCATACAGGCCCATCGGCCTTCATCCCCTCGTCATCTTTATTTGATGTCGGGGGCAATCACACAGGTCCCTCGGCCTTCATCCCTCCGGCATCTTTATTTGATGTCAGGGGCTATCATACAGGCCCATCGGCCTTCATCCCTCCGACATCTTTATTTGATGTCGAGGGCCATCACACAGGCCATCGGCCTTCAGCCCTCTGGCATCTTTATTTGATGTCGTGAGCTATTATACAGGCCTCTCGGCCTTCATCCCTCCGACATCTTTATTTGATGTCAGGGGCTATCATACAGGCCCATCGGCCTTCATCCCTCCGACATCATTATTTGATGTCGAGGGCCATCACACAGGCCCCTCGGCCTTCATCCCTCTGACATCTTTATTTGATGTCGGGGGCTATCATACAGACCCATCGGCCTTCATCCCTCCGGCATCTTTATTTGATGTCGGGGACAATCACACAGGTCCCTCGGCCTTCATCCCTCCGGCATCTTTATTTGATGCCAGGGGCTATCATACAGGCCCATCGGCCTTCATCCCTCCGACATCTTTATTTTATGTCGAGGGCCATCACACAGGCCACCGGCCTTTAGCCCTCCGACATCTTTATTTGATGCTGGGAGCTATCATACAGGCCCCTCGGCCTTCATCCCTCCGACATCTTTATTTGATGTCGGGGGCCATCACGAAGACCCCTCGGTCTCCATCCCTCCGGCATCTGTATTTGATGCAAGGGGCTCTCACACAAGCCCACCTGGCCTTGCACCCTTCCGTCACCTTTATTTGATAACAAGGGGGTCCTTACAAGCTCCTTAGCTTTTTCATGCAGGATCTAAGGCTGGTCTTGGATATCCCCTCAGCAGACGGACACAACCGCCGCTCAACAATCAAGGACGAAGGGTGCACTCCTTTTGCTTCATTCTGAGGGCATCCGGTGTACTCTTTTTCCCTCATTAGGATTTTTTCCCATAGGGTTTTTTCCTAATGAGGTTTTTAACGAGGCATCTCCCCATTGTGGAACAAAAGGCGTCACCCCTCGGCGGCTCCTGCTGAAGGCATGCATCACTCTACTCCTGTTTCCCTCGAGAAACTCTCGGCAAAAGGAGTGAGGGACTAGGGAACTCCCCTCGGCAAAACACGCAAATGTTAAAAATTTTCTATTTCTCAGCTACAGCAAGCTGAGGCAAGATCACAACGGCAATCTACTCCCCTCGACATGATGCCTTCGGCTTACAGAATGCCTCCGGCCACACAATGCCTTCGGCCACATGATGCCTTCGGCCACATGATGCCTTCGGCCACATGATGCCTCCGGCCACATGATGCCTTCAGCCACACAAAGCCTCCAGTCAACAAATGCCCTCGGCAAAGCACACAAATGCAGATCTCTCATTACTTTACAAACTACAACAAAGAAACACATACGAGCAACACACTTACACTCCCTTCAGGAAGCTCTCAGCCTTTGACATATGGGGGAATTGAGAAAATGATGCACCCAACAGAACAGACAAGCCTTCGGGGCAATCACCACAGCTACTCCTTTTCCCTCAAGTACCTTTCGGCAAAAGGAGTGGGGGACTCCTGATGGAGTATATGGCCCAGGGACCCCCGACCCACATACTTCCTCTACTACAATCAGGCCCAACAGGCCCAAACGGGCCAAGCCCAGCAAAATGGAGCTCTAAGCAGCCCACAATACGCAAAGGGGTGCCTTCGGCCCCATGCCCGAAGGCTACCAGTGACGGAATCGAGCTCAGAAACATCACAGGAGAACAAGGCTTGAAAACCAAGCCTTCGGCAACTGCAGCCCTCGGCAGGTAGGAGCCTTCGGTTAGAAGAGGCATCACAGGAGAACAAGGCTTGAAAACCAAGCCTTCGGCACCTGCAGCCCTCGGCAGGTAGGAGCTCTCGGTTAGAAGAGCCTTCGGCCCAGCACCCTTCAGCCGAAGGCATCCACCTCGACAGAATATCCTCTTCACATGCGCCTGGATCACCGTACCAAGTACAAACGTCACATCCAACCACTGCATTTAATGCGGCCACATGCGAGTGCCAGTGCCACCCCGGTCGAGGTGACCCCTCGACCACCAGAAAACTGACACGTGTCCTTATCTAGCATTTATTACTACTATAAATAGCACCCCTTTCCCCCATTGTAAACCACGCTTAATACATATCGAATATACACTCTCTCTCTTTCTTATTTGCTTTGACTTCTCTCTAGTTATTCTCCGCAATAACCCCTCGGATAAGCTACCCCCGGGTACACTTTCCATCAATCATTATTATCATTATTATCAATATCATTATTATCATTATTATCATTATGATGATTATTGTCATTATTATCATTATTATCATAATTATCATTATTATGTTTATCATTATTATTATCATTATTATGATTATCATTATTATCATTATTATCATTATTATCATTATTATTGTTGGAATAATGGGCTGGGTCCAATACTATCGACCCAATATGCCTGGGCTCGGGCGCGAACCAGGCCCAACACACGGTCCGGCTAGAGAATATGGTCCTTGGATTGATTTGTTTAACTCTTGGGCCGACCGGCCCATTGGCCTTGGATCAAGCTTCTTTTTTTAGTTCTTTAATTGGGCCATGCCCATTAGCGTTAGAAAAACCTCTTGTAAGCGCCTATAAATAGGCCGCCCCTCCTTTTGTATGAGGCACGTCACTTTTACTATACTGAATTGCTGCCGAATTTTCTACTCAACATATTTTCTACCAACATTGATGCTTTCATTTAGAGCTGTGTTGTTCTCTTAGTTTTCGGTAGAATCTTTGAGGAGGAAAATGGGAGGATCATCAAGGCAAGAGAGAGTTTCCATTCACACCGAGCATTCAGAACAACCCAATGGTTATCGTGTGAGAAGCCAAGTGGTGAGACCGATAGGAGATCTCCGAAACCATTTGGCAAGCTCAGGGGACCTGAGGGGTTCGCTGAACCACAGTCGTGGCAGACAATCATTCATGATCGGATTGGAGGTCGCCGTCGTCGAGATCCGCGCACGAACCGATTTGACGCTGGAGTGCGGGCGCTACAAGAGGCCACGCGCGCCATTGAGGCTTTGGCCTAGAATTTCCAGGGGATGATGCCGCGGAGAGCTAATCATGAAACTTCGAGACACACCACCCCTGAAGACATCGAGACTTCCTCTGGGAGATATGAAGGGTGACGTACTAGTTCGGACGAATCGCGAAGGGAATCCTTGCCCCGGAGGGAGCATATGCCCCGACGGGTCGAGCAGCCTCGACGACCCGGAAGGGGAGGGCCCCACCGAGATTCGTCAATGGAGGGCGGGGATGACTTCTCTCATCTCTCTCGTTGTCCGAGCGGTCAAACCAGTTCCATAGAAGGCCGTCGTGGTGGCCGTCGGCCTCACACGCGTGAAAGGGTCACAGAAATCCTATGTGAGGGTCCATCCCCGTGTTGGGCGCGTGCCGGAGGAACCAGCGCCCGAAGCTGTGGAGGATCTCAGATTGAGGTTGGACGAGCTAAGGAGGAGGGTTGTTGGGGGAAAGTCGTACGTGGCCGACCTCCATATCCCGGAGCCCTTCACTCGTGCTATAATGGAGGCTCTGTTGCCAAGGGGCTACAAACCTTGCAATGTGGATACTTACAAGGGCACTTCGGACCCGCAACACCACATATCACGTTACCTGTCATATATGGTTATGATGGGGCCGGGTACGAAGATACCATACGATGCAGAGGATTCGCGGCTACTCTAGATGGCCCTGCTCGTTAGTGGGAGCATCGGGAACTTCAGGGAGTTGGCTAGGCACTTCCTCTTGAGGTTCGCCGGCTCACGAGATGTGAAGAAGAATTTCATCCACCTTTCAGCCTGAAGCAAGGAAAGAAAGAGGCCTTGTCCATTTTCCTGGCAAGGTGGAGGGTCGAGTCGGTCAAGGTTCAGGGCCTTGACGACAGGACCGGAGTGGCAATGCTGACAAATTCTATCCGATCGGGAGAACTTTACAAGGATTTTGTTAGGAATCCACCTGCTTTATTAGAGGAAGCCCTGAGGCGGGCAGACCGTCAGGCTGAGGCAGAGGACGTTGAACAGAGAAAGAGAGATGAAGAGGATTGAAAGAAAGAAGACACGAAGGACAAAGGAAGATGTGGTGACCCAGATGATGAAGACGCCGATAGGAAGTCTGGTGGAAAGGGCGGCCGGTTTAAAGATAAGAAGAATAAGAACAAGGGAAGGACGGACGTCCCGAACGGTCCGCTCCTACCTACCAAACATCTGACACCTTTGGCTCAACCGGTCGGGACGGTCCTCGACTATGCCGAGGAGCAGGGTTTGGTTTCCTTTCCAGGGGAATGTGACGTGGTCACTACCAAACGCAATACCGACCAGTACTGCAGGTTTCACCGGAATTTCGGGCATGATACAGATGAATGCATCTTTCTCCGTAGACAAATCGAGGCACTTATCAAACTAGGATATTTGGGCCAATTTGTAGTAAAACCGGGAAAAACTCAGAAAGGGAGGAACCTGACATGGAGGCGTTCCGATCAAGCCACCACGTCGAAGGAGAAACAACCCCTTGACCAACCATCAAAGAAGCGCGAGCTCGGAGCTCTGTCCGAGGATGACGAGTGTGACCTAGGAGAGGGAGCCCGGAAGCATCAAAGATGCTCCTACATCGTGGGCGGCCCCCAAGGAGGGGACATGTCAGGTGAAAGGAAACGATGGGCTCGATCCTTATACGTCGGGGAAATTACCCGGGTACCTGCAGAAAAGAGGATGAGAAGAGATCCGATCTACTTCACCGATGATGACCTACCACCCATGCCACCACCGCATAGGGACGCCTTAATGATTAAGGTGGAGATCAACAATACAATCATTCATCGAGTTCTAGTGGACAATGGAAGCTCGGTGAACGTAATGTATTACGACACATTCCAAGGCCTTGGTCTGAGCGGGGCGGATCTGAGTCTAGTTAGAATGAGGTAGCTATGCTCTTGACTATCAAACACATCAAGGAAGTATTATACCCGGAATGGTTGGCAAACGTGGTCCTGACACCGAAGCCCCCAACTTGGAGAATGTGTGTCGATTACACAGACCTCAACACGGCATGCCTAATGGACCCTTTTCCTCTACCTAACATTGATCAGCTGATTGACGGGACCGCCAGGTGCAAACTCCTTAGCTTCATGGACGCATTCCGAGGGTATCATCAGATATCCATGCATGAAGATGATGCGGAAAAAACCTCTTTCATCACCCCGAAGGGGATCTTTTGCTATCTTCTAGTCATGGCTTTCGGTTTGAAGAACTCCGGGGCGACATACATGAGGATGGTTGCAAAAGTGTTTCGAACAGTGCTAGGAAGAACATGGAAGCATATGTAGACGATATGATCATCAAGAGCGTACGAGCAACAGACCATGCTGACGACTTATCCGAAATTTTCGGGATCATGAGGGCAGTCCGGCTGTGCCTGAACCCGAAAAAGTGCATGTTTGCTGTCCAGGGCGGAAAATTTTTGGGGTACATGGTCATCCGGAGAGGGATAGAGCCGAACCCCGAAAGGGTGAGAGCAATCCTGGACATGGAACCTCCGAGGTCAGTGAAGGAGGTGCAAGTTCTCACTGGGCGGCTAGCATCACTTGGTCTTTTCATGTCAAAATCAGCGGAGGTCCCTACCTTTTTTCTAGGTTTTGAAGAAGCAAATGGATTCACATGGACGGAGGAGTGCCAATGCGCATTCGAAGACCTGAAGAAGTATCTTCTCTCTGAGCCGCTTCTGAGTAAGCTAAGGAAAAGGAAGACACTGAAATTGTACCTAGGAGTATCGCAGGGCGTGATCAGCTCTGTGCTAGTCCGTGAGGAAGATGGCATTCAGAACCCCGTATACTATGTAAGTAAAACCTTACAGAATGCGGAGTTGCGGTACTCCCCGCTCGAGAAGACCATTTACACCGCATACGTTACGGCGAAGAAGTTGACTCACTATTTTCAAGCACACCCGATCAATGTCCTCTCGGATCAACCTCTGGGTGCAGCTCTGAGAACCCCCGGGACGACGCGCGTTGTGAAGTGGTCGATGCTTCTCAACCAGTATGAGGTGGATTTTCAGCCTCGATTGTCCATCAAGGGACAGGCGCTTGCGGACTTCATTGTAGAGTGCACGACAAGGGAGGTTACCGAAAGACAGAGAGATAGTGAAGAACACTGGTGGACCTTGGCAACCGATGGATCGTCCGGGAGTAAAGGTTGCGGGGGTGAGATCGTCCTCACCTCACCTGAGGGGTTCCAGGTGTAGTACGCCTACCACTACCTATTCAAAGTCTCGAATAATGAAGTTGAGTATGAGGCCCTACTGTCGGGGCTGCGACTGGCGGCGGCCATGCAGGCAGAGTGGATAACGGTGAAATGCGACTCTCGGTTGGTTGTATCTCAAGTGAAAGGCGATTTCGAGGGAAAAGAAGAAAGGATGGCAAAGTACAGGGATGCTGTCTAGGAATTACTCGGGTTGTTCAAACAAGCAGAGCTGATCTGTATTCCGCGGAGCTAGAATGGGGATGCTGACCTACTATCCCGTCTATCCCGAGGACTACCCGATGACATATCCAAGATTGCTCGGCTCGAGGAGGTGACAACCTCGAGCATAGCAGCCTCACCCCCGGTAACTGTGCTTCCTCTGCGACCAGTAGCTTGGAGTTGGGTGGACGATTTGCTACATTACATGGCCAACGACATGTTACCCGACCAAGAGGAGGAAACGAAGCTCGTCCGGCGGCGGGCCCCGAGCTATGTCGTCTTTGATGGTAAGCTATACAAACGATCTTACAACGGAGCATGGTTGAAGTGCCTGCGACCACATGAAGCAAACATGATCGTCGCGGAGTTACATGGTGGAGTATGTTCGGCCCACCATGGAGCTTGCACCTTGGCCAGGAAAGTTGTCCTCCAAGGATACTTTTGGCCCACGATCATGAAGGACTGCGCTGATTACGTAAGGAAGTGCAACACCTGCCATAAATTTCAGAAGAGTCCCGGAAGGCCGGCAACGATGTACACGCCCATTAGCACCACCCTTCCATTTACCTGGTGGGGCATAGATTTGGTTGGTCCCTTACTGTAACACATGAGATTTAATTTAAATGGATTAATAGTACTACTCATACCAACAAGGTGCATCTCCTTTTAAGGGAGCTCATTAGCCAAGAACTCCATAGTTAAGCGTGCTTGCACGGGAGTAGTATTGGGATGGGTGACCCCCTGGGAAGTTTCTCAGGGCGCGCACGAGTGAGGACAAAGTGCACGGAAAAGGCTAGTGGCGGTTTGTGAGGATAGTACTAGAGGTCAGAATTAACTACCTCGAGGCCTACGGGGCCGAGGTGTTACAAGTGGTATCAGAGCAACCCTACGACAGTGTGTTGACCCGTTGGATATTGGGTGGGCACTTAGCGGGGCAAGATTCTGGGTTTTGATTGAGATTGGTTTACGGGTGCAACGAGGACGTTGCGTTCCTAAGTGGGGGTGATTGTAACACATGAGATTTAATTTAAATGGATTAATAGTACTACTCATACAAACAAGGTGCATCTCCTTTTAAGGGAGCTCATTAGCCAAGAACTCCAAAGTTAAGTGTGCTTGCACGGGAGTAGTATTGGGATGGGTGACCCCCTGGGAAGTTTCTCAGGGCACGCACGAGTGAGGACAAAGTGCGCGGAAAAGGCTAGTGGCAGTTTGTGAGGATAATACTAGAGGTCAGAATTAACTACCTCGAGGCCTACGGGGCCGAGGTGTTACACTTACCAAATGGAGCGGGGAATAGGAAGTTTATCATTGTGGTTGTGAATTACTTCACGAAGTGGGTGGAGGCGGAGCCGCTCGCCAGCATAACACATCTGCAATGCAAGAAGTTTATATGGAAGAATATCTTTTGCCGATTTGGGGTCCCTCTGCAAATTATTTCTGACAATGGAAGACAGTTCGACTGTGAACCAATTAGGCAGTTCTACGCCGAGTGGGGCGTGGAGTCAAGTCGGGTATCTGTTTTCTATCCCCAAGCAAACGGACAGGTGGAGAATGCCAATCGCACGATCATAGACGGCCTCCAGAAGAAGTTAGAAGCCCTTGGAACGACGTGGGATGAGGAGCTAAGTAACATACTCTGGACGTTCCGAACCACTCCTAGGAAGGCAACGGGTGAAACTCCTTTCGCCCTATGATATGGCTTCGAGGCGAGGGCACCCTTCGAGGCAGTGATTCCCAGCCGACGGGTGGAAGAGTTCGATCCGGCTGACAATGAGGAGAGGCTCAAGGCCGAACTCCACCTCATAGAAGAAAGAAGAGACCGGGCATTCATCAAAGCAGAGAATTATCGCAGGCAAATAAAAGCATACCAGGACAGCAGGGCAGCACCGCGAAGTTTCGACGTGGGCGACTACGTGCTGAGACGGAGGAAGGCAAGCTGACCAACAGAAGGGGGGAAACTCGCCATTAAATGGGAAGGACCTTACGCTGTTGAAGCCGTGGTCGGACCGGGAACTTACAAATTAAAGACTACGACGGGAAACCTCATCGACCGCGTATGGAACGCAGAGCATTTACTTAAGTTCTATAAGTAGTGATATGTAATAATTGATCATTTCCGTTATTTCTAATAAAATTCGTTTCTTTCTTCTTCCAATATTGAACTATATGAGGTTCGGCCTCACTTGGGAACAAACTGGCGGAGCAAAAAAAAAGAATCTAAGAATAATAATAATGAAACTCACGCTCTGCTCTCGGTGTTTAGTCGACCACGGCTCCGTCCTCGGGCAAGGAGATGAACAAATTATTCTCCAAGTCCAGAATTAGCCGCTCGGTCAGGGCGACCGCAAGACTGGCCTCCGGGTCGAAAAGGTGTGCGAGAAATGTGTTCCGAGCCCCTCTCGCGCATACGTTGTCTGGCATTGCTGTCTAAACAGCTCATACATTCGTTTGATCTAGTCGATGATGTGGCAACGATATGACCGGTTTCTGAGCCGAAAGTATACGAGAGGTCGTGCTTCGCGCCCCTATCGTACATCCGTTGTCTAACGTTGCTAGGCCTAGCAGCTCGCATACTTTTTCGATACGGTCAACGGTGCGGGCCCATTCTAGTCTGACCATATAGGGCCTTTCCCTTACGTTTGGCTGACTTTAGTTTGATTTTCATAAAGGGATGGTTGAATTTCCCCTAAGTAAGAAATTAACTATACAAGTCAGGGTGTAAGACTGGCCTAAGGGCTGAAGGTGTGCGGGGAGTTGTGCTCCGAGCCCTTCCCGTACATCTGTAGTCTGACCACTCACTAAGCGGCTTGCTCGCCAGTTGGTCCTTAACCGACGGTGTGCAGGTCTGCCCCATTTTTTCCAAGTAGGGCGTGCCCAAGGTTGGTCCTGTCGGCTTCCGCCCCTCATGGTTTAGACGGGGAGCTAGATCCCCGATTAATTTCCCAGGTGGTCTTGTATTAAAGATAATTGCATGAGCACGAAAGAGTAAAAACGAAAGTGCAAATATGAGATTACATGACAGAACAGCCTGTAAACGGCCCGCCAATCAGGCTAAATATTTGTGAATCCAAACGGGAGTGCGGAATGTAAACAAATAAGCGAACGAATGAAGAACAACAAGGAGAAGGAGCTACAATCTACGATTTAGGGATCAGGCAGGTTATCAGGAACGCTATCCAGGACAGTCACAAAATCAAAGGCATGTGTCGAGCCCTCCAGGTCATCTGGAATATCCAAGTGCAAAAGGGACAAATCATTCGCTTGCTCGTTGGCCCCGTCAGGATCTGGCATGATTTCAGGCAAACCAAATTTCTCGGGATCGAAGTCGGGATAAAACTCTGCTAGCCTGTTGTACAACGTGGTCTGCATGTCGTATCGACCACATTTGAAGGAAATGAGAATTTCCTTATCCCGCCAAAGCTGACCCTCCTCGGTTTTCAACCATGCTTGGACCTACTCTGAGCGGTGAGCCTCTAGCCTCGAAGTGATGATCTCTGAAAATTCCGAGGAAGTTTGGAAAGCCGCAACTGCCTGACGCCCCGCATCCATGAACGATGCTTCCAGTCGATCATACTTTGATTGTAGAAAGTCATATTTTGACTGGAGCTCGGACAGAGCAGCTGCTGCTTCGTTCGCCCGACGCTGAACGGCAACCGAGTGACGGTGAGCCTCGTCAACCTGATGCTGGAGCTCCTCGCGACGGTGACCTATTGTTTGAAGCGCGATGGCTATATCCACTAGCCCCTGCAGGAAACATGGAATTAATGAGGATTATAGTGACAATAATAATAAAAAAAGGAAGAGTGAAACGTCAAATCACAACCTACTGCACTGTAAGATTTGATAGAGCGCGTCACATCCAAAATCGATGAAGCACTAGGGGTAGGAGCTGGATGGTTAACAGGAGGGGCCCCACATTTTTTTCCCGCAATGAAGGGAATGACCTCGGTCCTCGAAGGCCGGAACTTGGCGTCCTCCTCTGCGGCCAGAGCAGCGTGTGACACCGTCTCCAAGCATGTTTACTTTTAGTAAATGATGTAGTAAACCTTGAAAGATGATTTATGAATTTACGTAATTGTTAAATTTTATTATTTCTTTTACGTGAATAGTAAATTGCATGTGGGGCCCACAACGGGAGCAGGGGCCGCCCGATAATTTTTGAACCACATATTATATTCATCTTGGTCTAGATGACATTTATATGGTTGTGGATATTTTATTTGGGCCATAGGAAAGGCGCGGAGTTGACCGGTGGTCAAACGAGGCCCAATTACCGGTATTGGTAATTTAGCGGATAACAGCCCGAAATAAGTGTCGGAGACTCGTAAATTAATGTTGGGGAATGTACATCTATTCTAAAGGCCCATAATTATTAGGAACGAGTGACATATTTTATTTGGCCCGATAAAATAAAATATAATTAAAACGGACCGAGAAATACAACTTTCGGGGCCGATTGTACACACCGGGACATAACAGGATGACCTCCCACCTAAGTGGGGGCCACCCCACGTTTTTGTGTGCTCCATTTGACTGAATGGGAGCTGGAAGAGACAAGGAAAATGGGCTGGGGTCGAACTATAGGAAGAGGGGATGGATTGAGACCAAACCCCATGTCCTACACATTGACTTCCCATTTGATTGAGGAGATTTGTCCCCTATCATTTCTCATCCTCAATCATACGACCAAGGAAAGGAGAGGAGCTCAGGAGAAGACCCTCACAAAGCTCATAGCTTGAAGGAAGCAAGGAGTAAAGGAAATCCAACTCAAAAAGGCTAGAAATTAAGGTAAGAACTCAAATAGTTCTTTTAATTAGTTTTTGTAGTATGATTTTAAAGAAATCATATGGTGGATTAAGCATGAAGTTCCACACGTTTAAAAGTGTAGAATATTGATATAAAGTGGTGATATTTAACTTAGAGGAGTTGGTGAATCGATAGGAGTCGAAATCGCCGGAAAACGCCACTTTAAGGGAGTTGCTCGTATCTGCAGCACACGAAAGCCGTCCGGCTTTTGTGTAAGCCGCCCAACTTTTGTGAAAGCCGCCCGGCTTTGGCCCAGCAGTCCAGATTTTCACTTTCAATCGGCCTAGAACGGGGATTGATCGAGGGGCTTAACAAGGGCAACTATTGTAGCACATCACGAGGTGAGGATGGCTGACTATATTGCTTATAATTAGTGAGTTAATTTCATAAGATTACCTAAGGTAATTAAATGGGATTTTCATGGGTTATTAATGATTAATAATGCCCAAATGAAAATAATATTGATATGAGTAAGTGAAGCATGATATACAAATTTAGAATAATTGTGTATGATTATGTGAAATGAATGGAACGGTATGTTAATGGAATTAACTATGATGACATTGTGATAAAATATACTTTTAATTCATGTATGAAATTCATGAATGGATTAAAGTGATATTTTTGATATTGGGATCAAACTATACTTGGGTTGGAAAATCAATTGAAATGAAATGTCAATTGGGAAATAGGAACTTGGCATGTTCTAAGATTATCCAACTAGTATCAAAATACTAGTCGGGGGATTAATATAAATAAATGATGAAATAAATCCTAAGAGGTAGGATTGTGAATAGATATGCCTTAAGTAGTCTCAAGAGATACTTTAAGGTTGAATTATATGAACACTAAGGTGTGTTAGGGGTAGGCCTAAAGGCTACCCAAGGGAATTGATTCTAGGCATAGGATTTGCTTGAGAATTGGATTATGAAAATAATTAGAGTTGGACTCTAGGATGACATGAAAATGTAGTTGGGCCGAGCCCTTGGCATGTAATATGATTAGCATGGAAACGTAGTTGGGCTGAGCCCTTGCCATGTATTTGTGATCTTTGTGGAAACGTAGTTGGGCCGAGCCCTTGCCACGAAGTTATGGTTGGTATGGAAACGTAGTTGGGCCGAGCCCTTACCATACAATTTTGATGAGTTATATTGAGTTAGAGGATTGTATAGAAATGTAGTTGGGCCGAGCCCTTGCTATACAATTGGGGCTCGATGGGACCCCACGGGGTTATCGTGACTTTCGGTCACGGGGGAATGGAAATGATGAATTCTAAATGAATATGGGCCCACGGGCCGACTACTTGACTTCATATAAAGTAAGTATGATTTGAATAGGCAAAAAGGGGTAACCGAGGGTTATGGCCTATAATGTAATATCACCCTGAATTGAGGGTCTTAGAAATTTAAACATTGATTATACTTAGTATAGTTGCTATTGTACTTGTCAAATGTTTCCAAGTACTGACCTCCCCTTCACGGGGGAGGCCACCTCACAGTTTCAGGTAGAACTTGAAGGTTGCTGCCACCGCCCGTTGCTTCGGGAAGATCGAAGGGAGAAGATGTGGTTCGTGCTTCTTCCGTTTCTGTTTTGAAAACAATTTAAAACAATGCTCATGGATAATATTTTCTGCATAATTACTTTGGGGGCTTGCATGCCTAATTATGCCAAGTGTGGCTTGAACACTTGTATCAATTGTTTCCGCTGCTTTAATAAATGTTTTACATTATGTTTGTTTATGGATGTACTATGTGTGAATGGTATTCAAAACGCCTTGTATAGTATGGATGAGTCGGACTGCGGTTGACTATTTGTACCGTACGGCGGGTTGTTGACGTGTCCGGGTAGGTCCGGGGCGTGACAATTTAATTGGTATCAGAGCCTTAGTCCGTAAACATCATAATGAAGCTTCAAAATTTCTTTTTGAAAATGAATTTGAAAACCATGAGCATAAGGTTTTGTACTTATAGAACTTTTGGTACTTGAGTTGCAATGTCTCTAATTGTTAAGATGGTACCCTTAACAATTGGTATGGCGGTGATTTGAGCCAAAGGATGTTTTTAAGTACCTATCCGTCAATTGACATTTGATACGAGTCTAATGACTCATTCTCAATTTCTTTCAGAAATGGAACGTACCGGGAAAGTAACTAGAAGGAACCCGACTGGCTGAGCACCGGGAGGATCCGTGCAAGGCAGTAGAGGGGCTTCTAGGGTGTCCAGAGGACAGGGCCGTGGAGGCCAAGCTCAGACCGTGAGTGACGGTCATGTTGAAACAGTCAATGAGTCTTATGAGTCCGAGGAGGATTCGGCGTATAAACCGGGAACTGAGCCGGTTGAGACCCCATACGACGGGGAATATGACAACCATGATGAGGAGAGCGATGATGAGGACGCTCTAGAGAGGATGGAGGAACTGCTCCGACAATATCAACAGGATCGCCAAAGGCGCCGGGCAAGGCGTGCTTTGGGAAGGGCTTCAAGAGGAGGAAGCCATGTGGGTTCTAGGGGACCAGTGGAGTCCCGAGGAAATGGAGGTGTCGAGGTCCCTATGATAAGGATCTCGAAGTACCTCAAAGAAGCAAGAGATTTGGGGTGTAAACCGTTCGATGGAACGGGAGATATATCCGTTGCGGCGGAGTGCATCAAGAGGTTCAATGAAGCGGCTCTTGATATGCAGCTGCCGCCAAACATGAAGATGAGAGTAGCAACAAGGTTGCTAGAGGGTATGGCGTCCACATGGTGGGACGGTGTCAAGGGGAAGTACGGTGAGGCCGTATCTTGGGAGAATTTCCAATAGGAATTCTTCCACCAATACTACTCCGACTTCGAGGTGAACTTGAAGAGGAGAGAATACACCAACTTGACCCAAGGAGGCAAGTACACCGTGAGGCAACTTGAGCACAAGTTCAGGGAGCTCGCGGAGTTCATACCGGAGTATGCTTGTGATGAGAACCGGATGGTGAATCACTTTTGGGATGCTTTAGACTTGGACGTGCGTGAGCGGGCAACACAATTGCCTAACATGACGTTTAGTCAAGTGGTGGAGCAAGGCCTGAAAGGAGAGAAGGAATGGGAGGAAAGGAGGCTGAAAAACGCCGAGGAGGCGAAGAAGAGGAAATGGGAGAACACCGGCCCTCAAGGTTCTAGCAAAAAGGGGAACCACGGGGGAGGTGGGTCTTTTAGAACACCCGCACCACCATCACGGGCGAATCTAGGCCCAGGAGGGCAAGGCTCGAGGTCGCAAGGCTCGAGCATTATGAGGTGCAATAACTGCAAAAGGAACCACGCGGGGAAGTGTCGTGATCCCCCGAGATGCTATCAATGCGGGGAGGCGGGACACTTGAAGAGCAATTGCCCACAACTAGGGCGAGCCATGGGTGCAGGACCTAGTAGCGGGACTACGACAAGTAGAAACCGGACAGGGGCACCTCATGGGAGCACAGGGCATGGCGGGCCAAGTACAAGCAACGCGCCATCCGTAAACCAAGGCAAGACCCAAGCTAGGGTCTATGCAATGACGGAGGCGGACACACGTGCTAACCCGGACTCCGTTGCGGGTAATTTCCTAAACTCATGTTATTTACTCCATTGTAAGCAATAGGAGCGTTATAAACTTGTAAATTTATAACCCCGACGGGTTTGGTCGGGTTTGAAGTGGAGAAGGGGAGGAAAATCCCTGCCCTGGGCGAATGCCGCCCGACATTGACGAAAGCCGCCCGGCTTTCGTCTTGATTTATTGGGAAAAATACTACGACAACGAATGCCGGCCGGCTTCCACCGAGAACCGCCCGACTTTCGTAAATATTAAATCAACAATTTTCCTCGCAAATGAAAACCGTCCGACTTTCACAGAAACCTGCCGGCATTTGAAATATTTAATCCGGAATAAACTGCGGCGCTCAAAGTCGCCCGGCTTCGGTGAAAGCCGCCCGGCATTCGTTGGGCCTGGGGATTTCTGCGCTGTTGAAACCCGGTCGGGTTTCGTAGAAACCGGCCGGCATTGAAACCTATTCCATGAATAAAACTACGGCGACGAAAACCGGCCGGCAAACGTGAAAGCCGCCCGGCTTTCGTGATTTATATACAGGGAATTGTTCTCGCACACGAAGCCCGGCCGGCTTTCACCTGGTTTGGTCCTAGAGCGGTTCTAAAGGTTAGAAACTGGGGAAATCTCAGAAGGGTATCGAACGGACCCCACCCGAACCACAACCAACATAATCTACGACTTAAGAAACGAGCCTATTAATTAGATAGTGTGTCTTACATTACTTATGAATGTAGGAACACTAAAGATAAACGGGAGAGACGCAAGGATCCTCATTGATACCGGGGCGCAACGATCTTTTGTGAGTGAGGCGTTCGCCAGCGGATTCAACGGACCACTGGTACCGATGACTCAAACCATATTGGTATCCACGCCTCTAGGGGATGATATCAAAAGAGATAGCCATTATCCATCGTGTGAGGTGGAGGTGGAGGGCCAAACCTTGACGTGTGATTTCGTACCGCTGAGTATGATCGAGTTCGATGCAATCCTAGGAATGGATTGGCTTGAGAAACATCATGCTAGGGTCGATTGCTACACAAAGGTTCTTGAACTTGAAAGCGGTGAAGGGCTTACCTTACGCTTTGAAGAAGATAGGGGCAAATCAAATAGTTGTATCATATCCGCCGTGAGGGCGAGGAATATGATGAGAAAGGGATGTCACGCATATCTAGCATACGTGGTGGACAAGAACAAAGAGGAGGTAGACATTAATGATGTGAGAATAGTGTGCAAGTATCCGAATGTCTTCCCAAAAGACTTGCCGAGACTTCCACCCGATAGGGAGATTGAGTTCGTGATCGAGGTTGAACCCGACACCAAACCAATCTCTATACCGCCATGCAGAATGGCACCCGCTGAACTTAATGAGTTGAAAACCCAATTGCAAGAACTATTGGATAATGGTTTCATAAGGCCAAGTCACTCCCCGTGGTGAGCACCGGTCCTTTTCGTGAAAAAGAAAGATGGAACACTTCGAATGTGCATTGACTACCGTCAACTGAACAAGGTCACAATCAAGAATAGGTATCCCTTGCCTAGGATTGATGACCTGTTTGATCAGCTCCGAGGAGCGACGGTATTTTCGAAGATTGACTTGAGGTCGTGGTACCAGCAACTGAAGATAAAGGAGGATGACATACCGAAAAGTGCATTCCGCACGAGGTATGGTCATTTCGAGTTCCTAGTTATGTCGTTCGGGCTAACCAACGCCCCGGCGGCATTTATGGACTTGATGAACCGAGTATTTCATAAATACTTGGACCGGTTTGTGATTGTGTTCATAGATGATACTTGATTTACTCAAAGAGTGAAGAAGAGCATGAGGAGCACTTGATACTTGTTCTTGAGACACTACGGGAGAAGCAACTCTATGCCAAGTTTTCCAAATGTGAATTTTGGCTAAGGGAGATTGGCTTTCTCGGGCATGTGGTTTCAGGATCAGGGATTGCCGTAGATAACAAGAAGATTGATGCCATTACTGAATGGGAAAGGCCAAAGAACGTCAAGGAAATTCGTAGCTTCCTTGGATTGGCAGGGTACTACCGAAAATTCGTGGAGAAGTTCTCAGTTTTGGCATCGCCATTGACAAAGCTCACTCGAAAGGGGGCCAAGTTTGTATGGGATGACCGATGTGAGAAGGGATTCCTTGAACTGAAGAAGAGATTTACCGAGGCATCGGTACTTGCATTACCCCGACAGGGTATGGGGTATGATGTCTATAGTGACGCGGGCATCCAAGGGCTTGGATGTGTCTTGATGCAGGATGGGAGGGTAATTGCCTATGCTTCACGACAGTTGAAGAAGCATGAGGTAAATTATCCTACTCATGACTTAGAGCTGGGGGCAGTGGTATTTGCATTGAAGATTTGGAGACATTATCTCTACGGGGAAACATGTCATATATACAATGACCACAAAAGCCTGAAATACGTGTTTACTCAGAAAGAGTTAAACATGAGACAGAGACAGTGGATGGAGTTGATAAAAGACTACCATCTAGTTATCGAGTACCACCCCGGTAAAGCCAACGTGGTAGCGGATGCCCTGAGCCGAAAGAATTCGTCTGGGGCATTGTTGACTAGTTTGAGGGCATTGAGAGCCCGATTGGAGGTATCTAGTGATGGTGCTTTGTTAGCTAGATTTGAGGTGAGACCTACATTACTTGATGAAATCAAGAAGGGTCAAGAAACTGATGAAGAGCTTATGAAGGTCCGTGAACGCATGCTAGCGGGGCCGGTTGAGGATTTCAGGGAGAGAGACGATGGTCTCTTATTATTCCGTGACCGAGTGTGCGTACCGTCGGATGATGGGCTCCGAAAGTCCATCTTAGAGGAGGCTCATTCATCGGCGTATGCCCTGCATCCGGGAGGCACAAAAATGTACCGTGATTTGAAAGAAAGTTACTGGTGGTCGGGTATGAAGAGAGAAATAGCCGAGTACAGCAGTAGGTGTCTTACTTGTCAGCAAGTTAAGGCAGAACATCAGCATCCAGTTGGGTTATTACAGCCACTTTCCATTCCTGAATGGAAGTGGGAACACGTGACTATGGATTTCGTGGTAGGGCTGCCACGGACGATTAAGAACTATGACGCCGTATGGGTTGTGGTCAATAGGCTCACGAAAAGTGCACACTTTCTACCTATTAACACCACTTATGCACTGGAGAGGTTAGCCAAGTTGTATGTGGACGAGATCGTGAGGCTACATGGGGTTCCGATAACCATTGTATCCGATAGAGATCCGCGATTCACATCACGATTTTGGCCGAAGTTCCAAGAATCTATGGGGACAAAGTTGAAATTCAGTACAACTTTTCATCCACAAACGGATGGGCAATCTGAGCGGGTTATTCAGATATTAGAGGATATGCTGAGAGCTTGTGAATTGGAGTTCCAAGGGAGTTGGGACAACCATTTGGCACTTGTGGAGTTTGCCTATAACAACAGTTATCAGGCGAGTATAGGCATGCCTCCATACGAGGCATTGTATGGGAGGAGATGTCGTACACCTTTGTGTTGGGATGAGGTTGGCATGGCCAAACTCGAGAGCACGGAACTAGTGGAGATCACCAAGTCAAAGGTGAAGATGATTCGTGAGAGACTTAAGGCGGCACAGGATAGACAGAAGAGCTATGCCGATAAGCGCCGAAGAGCCTTAGAGTTTAAGGTTGGAGATGAGGTATTTTTGAAAGTTTCACCTTGGAAAGGAATCATCCGATTTCAGAGCCAAGGGAAACTTAACCCACGCTACATAGGGCCATTTGTAATTCTTGAGAGAATTGGGGCCGTAGCATACCGATTACAGTTGACTCCGGAATTGGAGAAGATACATAATGTATTCCATGTGTCTATGCTTAAGAGGTATATTCCGGATCCATCTCATGTACTAGAAAAACCACCCGTGGAAATATGGGAAGATTTGAGCTACGCCGTACAACCAGTGATGATACTTGATAGGCAAGTAAAGAAGCTAAGAAGCAAGAAAGTTCCAATGGTCAAAATCCTTTGGAAGAGTGACCGAGTGGAAGAAGAAACTTGGGAGACTGAAGCCTCGATGAAGGATCAATATGCATTTCTGTTTGAATAATCGTTGTGAATTTCGGGGACGAAATTCCCGTTAAGGGGGGTGAACTTGTGACACCGTCCCCAAGCATGTTTACTTTTAGTAAATGATGTAGTAAACCTTGAAAGATGATTTATGAATTTACGTAATTGTTAAATTTTATTATTTCTTTTACGTGAATAGTAAATTGCATGTGGGGCCCACAACGGGAGCAGGGCCGCCCGATAATTTTTAAACCACATATTATATTCATCTTGGTCTAGATGACATTTATATGGTTGTGGATATTTTATTTGGGCCATAGGAAAGGCGCGGAGTTGACCGGTGGTCAAACGAGGCCCAATTACTGGTATTGGTAATTTAGCGGATAACAGCCCGAAATGAGTGTCGGAGACTCCTAAATTAATGTTGGGGAATGTACATCTATTCTAAAGGCCCATAATTATTAGGAACGAGTGACATATTTTATTTGGCCCGATAAAATAAAATATAATTAAAACGGACCGAGAAATACAACTTTCGGGGCCGATTGTACACACCGGGACATAACGGGATGACCTCCCACCTAAGTGGGGGCCACCCCACGTTTTTGTGTGCTCCATTTGACTGAATGGGAGCTGGAAGAGACAAGGAAAATGGGCTGGGGTCGAACTATAGGAAGAGGGGATGGATTGAGACCAAACCCCATGTCCTACACATTGACTTCTCATTTGATTGAGGAGAGTTGTCCCCTATCATTTCTCATCCTCAATCATACGACCAAGGCAAGGAGAGGAGCTCAGGAGAAGACCCTCACAAAGCTCATAGCTTGAAGGAAGCAAGGAGTAAAGGAAATCCAACTCAAAGAGGCTATAAATTAAGGTAAGAACTCAAATAGTTCTTTTAACTAGTTTTTGTAGTATGATTTTTAAGAAATCATATGGTGGATTAAACATGAAGTTCTACGCGTTTAAAAGTGTAGAATATTGATATAAAGTGGTGATATTTATCTTAGAGGAGTTGGTGATCGATAGGAGTCGAAATCGCCGGAAACCGCCACTTTAAGGGAGTTGCTCGTATCTGCAGAACACGAAAGCTGCCCGGCTTTTGTGAAAGCCGCCCGACTTTGGCCCAGCAGTCCAGATTTTCACTTTCAATCGGCCTAGAACGGGGATTGATCGAGGGGCTTAACAAGGGCAACTATTGTAGCACATCACGAGGTGAGGATGACTGACTATATTGCTTATAATTAGTGAGTTAATTTCATAAGATTACCTAAGGTAATTAAATGGGATTTTCATGGGTTATTAATGATTAATAATGCCCAAATGAAAATAATATTGATATGAGTAAGTGAAGCATGATATACAAATTTAGAATAATTGTGTATGATTATGTGAAATGAATGGAACGGTATGTTAATGGAATTAACTATGATGACATTGTGATAAAATATACTTTTAATTCATGTATGAAATTCATGAATGGATTAAAGTGATATTTTTGATATTGGGATCAAACTATACTTGGGTTGGAAAATCAATTGAAATGAAATGTCAATTGGGAAATAGGAACTTGGCATGTTCTAAGATTATCCAACTAGTATCAAAATACTAGTCGGGAGATTAATATAAATAAATGATGAAATAAATCCTAAGAGGTAGGATTGTGAATAGATATGTCTTAAGTAGTCTCAAGAGATACTTTAAGGTTGAATTGTATGAACACTAAGGTGTGTTAGGGGTAGGCCTAAAGGCTACCCAAGGGAATTGATTCTAGGCATAGGATTTGCTTGAGAATTGGATTATGAAAATAATTAGAGTTGGACTCTAGGATGACATGGAAATGTAGTTGGGCCGAGCCCTTGCCATGTAATATGATTAGCATGGAAACGTAGTTGGGCCGAGCCCTTGCCATGTATTTGTGATCTTCGCATCTTCGTGGAAACGTAGTTGGGTCGAGCCCTTGCCACGAAGTTATGGTTGGTATGGAAACGTAGTTGGGCCGAGCCCTTGCCATACAATTTTGATGAGTTATATTGAGTTAGAGGATTGTATAGAAATGTAGTTGGGCCGAGCCCTTGCTATACAATTGGGGCTCGATGGGACCCCACGGGGGAATGGAAATGATGAATTCTAAATGAATATGGGCCCACGGGCCGACTACTTGACTTCATATAAAGTAAGTATGATTTGAATAGGCAAAAAGGGGTAACCGAGGGTTATGGCCTATAATGTAATATCACCCTGAATTGAGGGTCTTAGAAATTTAAACATTGATTATACTTAGTATAGTTGCTATTGTACTTGTCAAATGTTTCCAAGTACTGACCTCCCCTTCACGGGGGAGGCCACCTCACAGTTTCAGGTAGAACTTGAAGGTTGCTGCCACCGCCCGTTGCTTCGGGAAGATCGAAGGGAGAAGACGTGGTTCGTGCTTCTTCCGTTTCTGTTTTGAAAACAATTTAAAACAATGCTCATGGATAATATTTTCTGCATAATTACTTTGGGGGCTTGCATGCCTAATTATGCCAAGTGTGGCTTGAACACTTGTATCAATTGTTTCCGCTGCTTTAATAAATGTTTTACATTATGTTTGTTTATGGATGTACTATGTGTGAATGGTATTCAAAACGCCTTGTATAGTATGGATGAGTCGGACTGCGGTTGACTATTCGTACCGTACGGCGGGTTGTTGACGTGTCCGGGTAGGTCCGGGGCATGACACAGCGAGCCTGCCCCGCATACCTGCAACCTCTGCAAGAAAATAAATAGAATAAAATGGACTAGTACCGGTTGAACTATTTCTCTGCTCCCGAATCAAAGAGGAGGATTCACACCTTTCTTCTTCTTGCCAACTTGTTCCCCGTGAAGTGGGGGAACCCCGCTCTTCACCCCGGCGTCTACCTCGGGCATGGTGGCGTCGGGCATGACCCTACTTGCACCGGGTATCACGGATTGGGGCGCGACACCCTGCTCGCTCTTCACTCCGGTGTCTACCTCGGGCATGGTGGCGTTAGACACGCCCCTACTTGCACCAGGTACCACAAAAAAAAGGGAAAAAATAAATAATAAAAATAAACAAGAGGTTGGTGAAGTTATTTCAGCCGGGTCTTCTCCTCTCGAATTAAAAGGGAATTCACACCTTTTCCGTCCATGGCAACCTGCTCTTCACGGAACGGGGAGGCCCCGCGTTTCTCCCCGGGATTGAGCGAACATAAATCTGCACCAGGTGCAGAAGGCGGAAGCATGGTCCCCGATGACACATTGGGGGCGGCAGCTTCGTCTCTGTTGCCTGCCACATATGAAAATATCAGCAAATTAAAGGATGATTTTATATGGTATCCGTGACCTGCTGGGACAGAAGATTTACCTATATACGAGTTAATCGGGGAAGGCCCCCCTTGGAGCAAGGTCTCGACCTTCTCCTCAAGGTCGGGGGTGAGAGAGGCAGATTTGTACTCGCGCATTGAAATACCCCAGGTGGACGTGATGGGGAGCGGATACCCATACCCATTTATTCGACCACTTCCTAGGTGGCTCTGGATACTGATCAAAGAGCTTACGGTGCGGTAATTGGCAAAGTGACACGAACCCACCGTCATATGTCTTATTGTTAGGGCGGTTCCATCTAAAGCATGCACGGAACAACGGTATGGATGGTCGGATACCAACCCCACTACAACGAGCGACAAAAGCAGCCGTAAACATATGTGCAGTTGGGGTCATCTGGCACTGCGATACCCCAATATGGGCAAGGAGTGCCACCAAGAATGGACACAAAGGCACCCGCATGCCCCGCGTGATAGACGCAATGTGAACCCCGAAGAACGCATTTGGAGGGGGGCTGGTGAGTGGTGAGGCTACTCTCGGGATCTGGCAACATGAGGGTGCAATCGCTACCGACCAAACTTTTCGCCAACTTCAAATCTGCCTCTGTACTGGTGGAACGCAAATGTTCCCTCCAAGCGTTAGGGTCTTCGACGCTATCCGATTCACCATTTGATTTGGATGAGGTATCCGACTGGGAGGCAACGTCCACTACAGGGGTGACGTTGTTGGAGGATGGCACAGGCTGGTCATGTGCCCCCCCTCCCCCCGAGCAGGCCGGAGATGTCCTTTAACGATCGCGATCCGCGTAGCGGGTCTGTCCAACCATGATGAGGTGGTGACCTTTTCATGTGTCGAAAGATTTTCGGAGGCTCCTTGATTTTTCCCTGATGCCGCGAATTCGGGTTGAGACGTTGCATTCACCTCGCTGGCTTGAGTTTGTTGAACCGGTTCTCCACGCACGGACTCTTTCCCCACCTCGCCACGACGGGCTCGTGCAACCAAGTTCCCAGACCGTGGCAGTGCGTCCACCTCGCCAAGGGGGGCTCGCGCAGACGATACTTGACCCGCCGGAGGTTGCTGGGACTGTTTGGCAGACGGACGACGTTCGCGGGTGTAGAGGGTACCATGATGAGCTTCGTGTCGCGGACTGCGTTGAGAACCTGTGCATAGGCTGGGAACAAGAGACGATGATGACTGTGAATTGATGGGTTTTTTCCGACCGCCTGGGCTACGAGAACGCGACGACGAACAACGTCGTGAATGACCCTCCCTCTGGCGCGACGGAGAAGGAGAGCCGATGCGTTTCCTTCGCCGGATGAGGATGGAATGATGCGGCGACACCGTGGCTGCGGCTGGAGCGGCTGAAGCTGAAGGGACCTGCATGGCTGAAGCACGCGTGGATGATCAATGGTGTTAGGGCTAGGCCACGCTCGGATTCAAGGAAATTAAAAGAATATGGAAAGAAAAACAAGGAGTGAAATTATTAATTGGAATAGCTCCGAGTTATTTTAGGAAGCTGGCCTGGGGTTTCTTTGACAAAATGCGAAGGCTTGGACGTGATTCCAACCCTGGACGTGCGAGCTGATCAGGCAAAAGCCCAAGTATATTCGTCGCACGGTCAATATACGGCAACAATGAGACCCCCGTCCTTTCGCAAGCAGTAGGGAGCAAAGCAAAGGGGCCAATCAAGGCCCGCGTAAAATGCCCCCCTTACGGGCCAATGATTACATTGACGAGCACCCCGGGCTGCTACAACGGAGGTGCGACTAGCCAGCCAATCCGATAGTCGGACCGACCTTTGAGCAGCTCGACTACTCCCTTTTAGTCGAGTCTGCTACTCGACTAAGGGAGTGGGGGACTCGTGTTGGGATAATGGGCTGGGTCCAATACTATCGACCTAATATGCCTGGGCTCGGGCGCGAACAAGGCCCGACACACGATCCCGCTAGAGAATATGGTCCTTGGATTGATTTGTTTAACTCTTGGGCCGACCGACCCATTGGCCTTGGATCAAGCTTCTTGTTTTAGTTGTTTAATTGGGCCAAGCCCATTAGCGTTAGAAAAACCTCTTGTAAGCGCCTATAAATAGGCCGCCCCTCCTTTTGTATGAGACACGCCACTTTTACTATACTGAATTGCTGCCGAATTTTCTACTCAACATATTTTCTACCAACAATTATCATTATTATGATCTTCATTATTATCATTATTGTCATTATTATCATTATTATGATCACCATTATTATCATTATTATCATCATTATCATTATTATGATCATCATTATTATCATTATTATCATTATTATCATCATTATTATCATTATTATTAGTATCATTATTATTATCATTATTATTATCATTACTATTATCATTACTATTATTATTATTAATATTATTATTATTATTATTATCATTATTATCATTATTATTATTATTATCTCTATGATCATTATTATCATTATTATGATTGTCATTATTATCATTATTATCATCATTATTATCATTATTATGATCATCATTATTATCATTATTAGCATTATTATCATCATTATCATCATTATCATCATTATTATCATCATTATTATCATCATCATCATCATCATCATCATCATCATCATCATCATCATCACTATCATCATCATTATTATCATCATCATTATCATCATCATTATTATCATCATCATCATCATCATCATCATCATTATTATTATTGTTATTATTGTTATTATTGTTATTATTGTTATTATTATTATTATTATTTGATGGATAGTGTACCCGGGGGTAGCTTATCCGAGGGGTTATTGCGGAGAATAACTAGAGAGAAGTCACAGTAAGTAAGTAAGAGAGAGAGTGTATATCAGACATGTATTCATCGTATTTTGCTTGTGGTTACTAATGGGGAAATGGGGTGTTATTTATAGTAGTAATAGATGCCAGACAGGGACACGTGTCAAGCATCCATTGGCTGAGGGGTCACCTCAACTGGTTGGCACTGGCAATCGCATGTGGCCGCATTTAATGCGGTTGTTGGATGTGACGTCGTACTTGGTACGGTGATTCCGGCGCATGTGGAGTGGATATTATGTCGAGAAAGGTGCCCTCGACTGCAGGTGATTAACTGAGGGCTCTGAGTACCGGGGACCCCCTTAGTGCCGAGGGCTATAGGTGTCGAAGGCTACTGATTTTCGCCGTTTTCTCCCACTAACTTTGTGTGCTTGAGCTGGCCGTCTTGTGAGAATTTGGAGCCTTCGGCTAGGGGGCCGAAGGCACTCCCAATGTGCTGCGTGGGTTGCTCAGTACTTGGGGCGCTGTGTTTTGGGCCTGCTGTGCCCCCTGGGCCCCCTGGGCCTATTGGGCCTTTATCAGAATAGTAGGAGTCTATGGGCCGGGGGTTCCTGGGCCATATACTCCATCATTATTGTTATTATTGTTATTATTATTGTTATTATTATTATTGTTACTATTATTGTTACTATTATTGTTACTATTATTGTTATTATTATTGTTATTATTATTGTTATTCTATTATTATTTTTATTATTATAATTATAATTATTATTGATATTATTATTAGAATTATTTTTATTAGTATTAATATTATTATATACCGGTTTAGAAAGTTAAGATCAGATCAGAAGGTTTCAGATTGGATCAGATCAGATCAGAAAAATTCAGATCAGATTAAAAAAATTCAGATCAGATCAGAAAGATTCAGATCAGATCAGATCAAAAAGATTCAAATCAGATCAGATAAAAAAGATTCAGATCAGGTCAGATTAGAAAAATTCAGATCAGATCAGATCTTAAAAAATTCAGATAAGAAACATTTAGATGAGACGAAGAGAACAACTTCTTATCCCTAAAATATGTGGTTCAGGATTCATCTAATCCAATTGGATGACATCTTATCTCCCCAGTCCCATCTCTTCAAACTTCATATTCTTACCACAAAATAATCTAGGAATTTTATCAATTTAGGATCCGAAAGATAGATGAATTATCAATTCAGGATCTAAAAGATGAGATTTATCGGTATAGGATCCGGATGATGAAAACTATCAATCTAGAACCTAAAATTTCATAGGTTTTGATTTATTTAATTTTTTATTAATTCCCGGGCTAATTTTTGATAAACTTTTCTTCACAAGTTTATTAGTTTCATAAAACTAAATAATATTTAAAAAATTTAAGATAAAAAATTAATAAAATTTCGGACAACTTAGGTTCTAAATTGATAATTTCCAAACATTCAAATTCTGAATTGATAGTTTTCCAAGTCTTATATAGATACATTTCATCTTTGAGATCTCGGATTATTTATTTTATAGGCGTTAAATTGATAAAATTCCGATAATAATAATCTTTCTCACCCTATACCGTAAGAGAAAGAATGACCTGATCATGGAAAGTTAGAAAAGGTACAAAAGACGATTGATTCTTGACGAATCTGTCACAGTTCGAAATAGAAGAAACGGAGAAAAGAATGTCAAAATAAAGAACTTTGATTTCTCGCATCGAAGATTGTTTTGAATTATCAAATTTTAAGGCCGGCAACAATGGACTACTAATGTCGTAGAAGACTATCTTCCAATCTCGGTTCAATTCAAGGTACAACAGAAATAGATTATTCAGTAATTTCTTGTATTTCTTTAATTAAATGTTTAGATCCATATAATTGTTTACTGATCATATAACATAAACTTCGATATTTGTGCATGAGTGTAGAATCTGACCTTGGATTACATATTGAGTTTGGACGGAGTTGCGTTTGATCCAAACGTATACCCCTTGGGTCTTTCTTTTATTCGGATTGTGGAGTCCCTGCTTGAGTGCTTGAACGGTTGTAGGTCGTGCGGCTGGGAGGAGATGATAGTAGATAAGTCAGACCTTCGATTTTGTGTTGGAGTTTGTACTTAGTTTGAAAGCGATTAATTGAAACAGTGGGAGTGATAATTGATTTTTTCCATGTTTAGCCCATTAAAAACAAAAAAGTAATACTCCAAATTTGAATTAATCGATTAACATTCAGATAAGAGCTATTACCATATAAACTTACAATTGATATTATTTTTACCTTATATGAAGATTGAAAAAGTTAGTTTAATTTACCATATTTTGTTAAGACATTTTTTGTTAAGCACAAAATAGCACATCTCCAGTTCTCCACTATGGTACAAAATAAATATGGATATATACTTCATATCTCCACTCAGGGATAGAATATTGAGGCCAAACGTTTTAACAAATTTATTTCTTTATATCTTAGAAGTATATCTAAAGCTGATTTTTTTGTGTGGTCCAGCCAAAGACATGAAAAATTATGATGTGAGCAATATTACTCTATAAGTACTTTGAAACGTAGAGCAAGACAGATAGTATAAGACCACATAAACTTAAAAAATGGGACGAATAAGACAATGAATCAATAACCAAGAAAAGGTGAACATTATTATAGAAGAATTATAAGTGGATTGAATCGGAAAAGAGATCTGGTAATGTAAAGTTATAAGCTTTAAAGTATAAAATTAAAAGTAGTACGTACATTGTTTATTATTTTTCAATTACTTTTCATTTGTTTTTTTTGAGATTTTGATTAAGCATTATCAGTATTTCTTGTTCCTGGGCTCATCAATAAAAAATCAGTCTCCATCTAGTCTTTATATGTTTTAATGTATAGATTTTGTCATTGGCATTGTAATTTTGGCGTGTTTGTTATTAAATTTGGTTCAATTATTCACTGTAATTTTTAATTTTCAAACAATCTACTGTTTTTTTAAAAGAAAGTTGCAGTGATTTTGAAAGTGAGGCATTATTAGTCTCGGATTTTTTGCAATAGGTGTTCGTATATTTTGTTGTCATACCAAGAAATGGGACGAATAAGACAATGAATCAATAACCAAGAAAAGGTGAACATTATAGAAGAATTATAAGTGGATTGAATTGGAAAAGAGATCTGGTAATGTAAAGTTATAAGCTTTAACGTATAAAATTAAAAGTAGTACGTACACTGTTTATTATTTTTCAATTACTTTTCATTCTCAGTATTAAGTAAAATTTTAAACAAATCATTCACCTAAGGAAGTTGCTATTTCAGAAAATAAACAATAAAACTCTATTGTTTAATGTAATAAAAGCTTTCTGATTTTGAAAATGAGGCGGTATCACACGTGGCAGGTTTGCGAACATGCCTATATAGTTTGGCGTTATATTTTAAAGTCATTTCGTATAGTGTGCAATATAATCGAGATATTTAATCATACAGCAAGAATGACCCCAACAAAAAAGTTGAAAATATAAAATTAATATGACAATCATTCAAAAAAAGTTAAATTAATCAAATTGTGGAGCCAACACTATATGTCACGTGTCATGGCATTGGTTCTTTCTTGACGGAAACAATCTTACGCATCTTCGTGGTCGAAGCTTGAGTTTGATTGTCATCTAGGGCATTCAATGACCTCTTCTCACTTCTCTTGCTGGTGGGAGTAATCTCTTCAGCATCCAAGCAGCCAGCCTAGTAATTTCAAAAATTTCATTTGAGAAAAAGAAAATGAATTCAAAGATATACATTTCATGTGTCAAGTACTTCTGTTTACCAATATAGGGTAATGATCATTGATTAGGTGCGACCCCAAGCTAGAATCAACTTCCTCAACATTCTGCGTAAGAATTGGAATTTACAATGCGTACTACATTAGGTCATTGTTGCTCCAACCAATAATTTAACTTAGTTCAATGTAAATTCAAAACTGAATGTATTATCTAGTAGCTGAAATAATGCGTAAAATTAGTTATTGTACATTTACCTGATCATGAGATTGTACTGGACACTCAGAAAACTCATCCTCTTCATGGTTTGGATCCTGTACGGTTGTTAGATATATTAAACAATTTAATCTAGTTTAAAACGTTAGTGTAACAGTTTAAATGTAATCACATATACCTGGTTCGGATTGATTTCCATGAATTGTTTTTTACTCTCATCATCACAGTACATTTTTTTTGCCATATCACGCAAGGAAAGACATATCACGCAAGTATATCAGCATCATCATGGATATATATGAGGATTGTACTACAAGTGTCCGTACTAGTGTAGGGAGGACTGAAGAGTTCCCTATTACTATTGGAGTGCACCAAGGATCGGCCTTGAGCCCTTTCTTATTTGCCATAGTTATGGATGAACTTACGAAGTCAATTCAAGACGATATACCATGGTGCATGATGTTTGCCGACGATATTGTTAATTAGATTTGACCGATTTTTGTAAAAAAATCAAATTTGACCGATAAGCCCAACTTAGATCTTTTATCAAGGTGAACATTGAACATAGAGGAGACACATTTACTGATCATAGCAGTGATAGCACAGAAGCAATCATAATGGTGTGCTGTTTTGCACCACTACCATTGTTACATGGCATTTTGCTCAATCATCTCCCTTTATGCTTCAATACACTATGTTTCTACTTTCTAGTGACTAGAAACCATAACCAGTCACTTGTAAAATTGTGTGAATGTATGTGTTGGCTGATGATTATTTATTCCCCATTTTCTCTCACAAAAGATTGACAAAGGTGGGATGGGCTCTGCTGGTATGAAGTCCTTCAGAGCATTAGCGCTCTTTGGTGCTGGAGTTTCTGGGCTTATTGGATTTGCAACAATTTCTTACTCAGATGAAGCAGAGCATGGCTTAGAGTCTCCAAGCTATCCATGGCCTCACAAAGGCATTCTCAGCTCATATGACCACTCTTCGTAAGTAGATTCAGTGCATGTGCAAAGGTGTTTAAATGATTTAGAAAAGTGGTATAAAGAATGTGAGGTAAAGTTCTGATCATAGGCTTTTTCATTGGGGTCCTTCCAACAGCCCCCTACCCCCGCCAAAGAAAGAACAACAACAAAAACAATAATAGTAATAGTAATACTCCCTCCTTACCAAATTAATTGTCATTTCAGCCAAACATTTTTGTCACAAAATATTTGACGTTTTAGGAATTCAATGCATTCCCCCCCTAATGTTCCAAATTGCCAATATCATCCCTTTCTACTCTACATACAATTTTATCTTAAATTTAGGGTAAAGAGTCATTTTGTATGATACCTCTGTATGTGCACTTTTATAAAAATTCAAAGGGTGGCAAGTTTGAGATGTTCATTTTGCTGCAATTTCACATTACTCTCCAATGGGGTTAGGCTTCATATTGCTTGTTTTGTTTAGCCCATGTTTGTTAAGACTTAAGAGTAACCACCCTCGTATTTGTTGTCATTAACTTGATTTGTGGTAACAGAATTCGTCGAGGTCACAAGGTTTACACGGAAGTGTGTGCATCTTGCCATTCAATGTCACTGGTTTCATATCGCGATCTTGTTGGTGTGGCATACACTGAGGAAGAAACAAAGGCAATGGCTGCTGAGATTGAAGTGGTCGATGGCCCTAATGATGAAGGCGAGATGTTCACACGTCCTGGAAAGCTCAGTGATCGGTTTCCACAGCCTTATGCAAACGAAGCTGCTGCAAGGTTTGCTAATGGAGGGGCTTATCCACCTGATCTAAGTCTCATTACGAAGGCATGAATGCTTTTAACCTTTTAGCTCTTTTTTGAATAATTAATTTGATGATAAAGGGATTCTCATCTTTTAATTGAAACAATTTTTTCAATACAGGCCCGTCACAATGGTCAAAATTATGTTTTTGCACTTCTTACCGGCTATCGTGATCCACCTGCTGGTGTCTCGGTAATTTTCTTTTTGATCCTCTATGCTTTACTGCATGAATTTATTGTGTGAAGTAGTTTTATTCAATTGATTGACACTAGATTTATTGCTCAGCTAGTCATGATTAAGCTTAGTTTCAAAGAGGGCGCCCCTAGGGTCAAACATGGTAGTCAAACTCGAGATCCAACGTTGAACCAGGCCATGGATATAAATCTTAGATTTTTCCTCGGCAATTACCCAGCATATACTACACACAAACCAGAAAAGACTCCTCATCTTCTTTATTGGCAATCTCCTCCCCCCCCCTCCTCCTCCTCACTCCCTCCTCCCCCTCCTCCTCCTCGGGTAACACAAATAGAGTACCATTTTTGGACTTGTTTATGTAGTTTCATTATTGTTTCTATATTTTCATTGCTTAGTTTGTTATCCTTTTGTCTTTCTTATCTTCTTATTTTTATAGCTCTGATTTCATGTGTCAAATAATGTTGGCCAACCTCAAACTCTTTTAGGACTAAGGCTTGGATGCTATTGTTGTTGTATAAACTTCAAGTTTGAACTTGTTTATTTTTTCCCTATTGTGATTGTTTGACCATTTCATAATGAGATCTTGATATTCAATTTGGCTGCTTATCAAATTATGCTATTTCTATTATGTGTTTCTGTTTGATGATAAGATAAATATATATTCAAGGTAGTCAAAGTCGTGAGGCCCAATCAAGGTGCTAGAGTACTCAAATCGCTTGAGGCGCAAGGCACAAAAAAAGCGCTTGCCTGACTCATGTCAGGCGCACCATCTATACTATAAAATATATACCATAGTTATAATTCTAAAGTATAAAACAAGTTATAAAAAGGAACTAACAAAACTAAAAGAAGAAAATTGTTAGTTGTTAGAAGTATAAAACAAAAGAAGCAAATGACAGATAAAAGAAAGAAAAAAAGATAAAGACATAGACTTTAAATGATGAGATAAAAATAAAGAAAGAAGATGTAGATTTTACATTCAAAAGGAAAAAATAAAAAATAAGAAAAGAAGAAATTAAAAAGACCAGAAGGAAGATGGAAAAAATAGGAGGAGAAGGAGGTTACCTTGTGCATGTTGTGTAGGTTGTGGGTCAAACACAGCAAATAAGAATGCATCGGTGAAAACTCTCTATGTTTCGTAGACTCCGTAATGCATCGGTGAAGGGTTTTAACAATGTTTAATTTGTTTTTTCCCTATTAGTTAGATGGGTTATAACTTATTATTAATATGGGTTTATTTAAAATAGGTCCAAATCTTATTTAAAAAAGTTCAGAACCCTCTACCAGTCCAGGTGAGTCAGGCGTGCGCTTCTAGCGCCTCTGCGCTTCTTGCGCTTCAGTCAGACAGCCTCGTCTGGAAGAGTATAAGACGCTGCACCTGTATAGCGCCTAGCCTGGTGCGCTTAAGAGATAAGACCTGCGCTTTTGACTACCTCGTATATATCATGTTCAAGTATAATATATCATGCAGTAGTATAAATGCTCCTCAGGAAAGATGAGTGTCTATGTTCCGCGAGGCTTGCGCCTCCGCTTTGCGCCTCCGCTTTGCGCCTCCGCTTTGCGCCTCCGCTTTGCGCCTCCGCTTTGCGCCTCCGCTTTGCGCCTCGCGCCTCGACTAAATACACCTAAAACAGTTGACAGCTTTGTGCCTTGTAAAACTAAGCAATTAAGATGCTCGTGATGCTGCTGTTTTTTGTTGTATTTTGAACAAGGAAGTAATATAAAAGGAAATGAGTTGTGATCCATTGACACAGCATTAATTCATATTAGTCTGTCCCAAACGAGAGTTTTGTTTCAAACACCTATTTTGTCCAGAAAAAGACCGACTTACTAAAAAAGAAATGGTTTTTTCATGCAACTTGTAATAAATTTGCAAAAATAAATTTAAAATATGAACTATTATTCATGCAGTTGTACTGTTGTGCATTGCCAAAATACGTGTATCTGTATAGATGCATCTGATGTGTGGGTGGTATCTATAAATATGAATAAATTAATAAATAAATAAGTAAATAAATGCATCATACATATGAACACATGTGTGTGTGTTTGTGTCTAATGAAAGTACATAAATAAAAATAAATAGTATATAGAATTTGAAAGAATGACTAAAATAATACTAGTAGGCTTTCAATTGACCAAAATAAGACTGATTTCCAGTTGGACAAATAAGGAGGTAAGAGTCATATTGGTCCTCGAAGTTGCATAAAAAGGGTCAAATAAGTCCTTATATAGGAGGTTCCGTCTGGCCGTCGTCATTCGGGGTGGTTCCCTGTGGAATTTTTTGAGCATCTTATTTATTCAGTCTAGTTTACTCATACCAAATTTCAGCTAAAACTTCAATCGGGAAGGCGTTCAAATGAAGTCTTGAAGATAACTGCGCAGTTAAAAGCGCAATTACCTTCAAGAATTCATTTGAATGCCTTCCCGATTGAAGTTTTAGCGGAAATTTGGTATGAGTAAACTACACTTAATGAATAAGATGCTCAAAAACTTTCATCAAAAAATTCCACAAGGAACCACCCTGAATGGCGACGGCGGGACAGTAAGGACTTATTTGACCCCTTTTATGCAATTTCGAGGACCAATCTAACCCTTACCTCGACAAATAAGTGACTTAAAATAGAACAGATGGTCGAAAATACCCTCTTATGTAAAGTTAATTTACACCTACCCTATTGTGCTGGTCGAAAATAGCCCAACCTGCCTTCTCTCTCTTCAATTCTCGAAGATGCGCTCCGAGAAGAGAAAACCATCCCAATCTATGACCTTCTTCTCCCTGGAGTCTGCGGCCTTCTCTCCTTCATCTGCAGTCGTCGCTGCCTCTCCATCTTCGCTGCCGCTGCCCTCTGTCTTCGTCGCCCGCCTAAGATAGTCTTTTCCGTCCATCTGCCATCCCAGCTACCATTCTTTTTCTTCCCTTTCTGTTTGAGAGCGAATGGGGCAAATCCGAGCGGGTGGGCGGCAGCGGTGCTGGGCAGATGAGGATAATTCCGGCTAGGCTACAACGGCGGGTCAATTGCAGAAAGCTACTTTCCAGATCTGCTAGGCCGGCTAGGGTTTTTGGCTAAGGCTGCTAGGGTCTCGTGGTGGTGGGCTGGGGCTGGGGAGGAGCAGATCGGGGTTGGGTGGGGCTGGTTGGAGCGGATCGGGGCTGGGTGGGGCTGGTCGGAGCTGGAGCGGGGGGGGGGAGAAGGCAGGTTGCAGCCTTGCAGAGCAGGGGGTGAGGCAGGGGATTAGGGTGTGGGGCAGGAAGAAGGGGTAAGTGTATGGGGCGGCGGTGGCGGCGAGGTCGTGTTGCATGCGGGGCGGTAGCCAGTGGAGCTGGCAGCAGCCGCGGTGAGTGGTGCGACGAGGCCGTGAGTGGTGGTGTCACTGTTAAACTTGTTTGAAAATCAGGTCACTGCAACTGTAACTGAGGTACGTTAGTCACTGCCAATAGAGCAACTGTCACTGGCGGAGGCGGCGGGGTAATTGGCGGCCACAGCGGTTAGTGTGGCCGAAGTCCATGGTAGGTCGCTGTGGCTGGAGTAAGTGTCACTGTCACTGGACATATGTGCCATTGTCACTGGGCATATGTGTCACTGTCAGTCTGTCACTGGTCACTGTGACAACTAGCTTTTCACCCGTGCATCGCACGGAGTGAGAATTTTTATAAAATGAAAAGGCAAAAATGTTAATCTCTTCGCCCCATAATTAATTCATTTTAATTTGTCAAGGCGATTAAATGGTAGAAATTTTGTTGTTTTTAGTTGTATAGATGAGACAAAAAAGTTATGAATCACATATTCTTTTCCATAAAAGAAAGATAAAATATAGGCTAAAGGGTCAAATAAGTACATGAACTAACTTAAAATGTTCAATTAGCTCTTTATATATGAGGTTCCGTCCGACCGTCGCCAATTGGGGTGGTTCTCGGTAAACTTTTTTGATGAAATTTTTTGAGCATCTTCTTCATTAAGTCTAGTTTACCCATATAAAATTTCAGCTAAAAATTAAACCGGGAAAGCAGTCAAATGATTTTTCGAAATGTATTACGCTGTTTAACTACGCAGTTATCTTCAAAAAATCATTTGACTGCCTTCCCGGTTGAATTTTTAGATGAAATTTGGTATGAGTAAACTAAACTTAATGAAGAAGATGCTCAAAAAATTTCATCAAAAAATTCCACGAGAACTTCCCAAATTGGCGACGGCCGAGCAGAACCTCCTATATAAGGGGCTAATTGAACACTTTAAGTTAGTTCATGTACCTATTTGACCTTTTAACCTAAAATATACTCCCTCCGTCCCTAAATGTTTGTCACCATTTGACTTTGGGCTATTTAAGAGAAGGGAAAAAATGAGTTTGACTTTCCCAAAATACCCTCACAAAGGTGAGGGTAACTAACCAAAAAAACAGGCGGTAAAAATGGGGAGGGGAATGGGCCGAAATCAATAAAGCAATGCAAAATTGGAAAACAAGTGGCCATTAAAAATTCAAAGTACAAGGAAAAGAGATGACAAGATGGTTCTACAGTACATCTTAATTGTCTACCAAGACAATTTGGCACCAAAAAATTCGAATCTCCCTCCTAATTTTAACTTCAAACACTTTTACATTTGTCAAATGGGTTATAAATAGACCTCATTCATTACAACAAGTAAGCATTCAATACAACCCTAAAATTGAGTCTACCGAAGAAGAAGCTGTGCCTTCACTGCAAACCAGTTCTGCTCTGTCCTTGGATGTGGTGGATCTCGGACACTTTTCATCTCCAAACAGCTCACAATCAGATGTGGCATCTGCAGTACCTACAGTTCAAAGTGTCACAGGTATCAGTTCAAAATTTACAACTGATGATAAGAAAAGATTAATTCAAAGTTTGTTAGGTAGTTCTTGTGGTGGGAAACTTCAGAGGGGTGAAATAAAAAAGACAACAAATGAGTTCAACATTTCCACCCGTACTGTGCTTCGGATGTGGAAGAAAGCAAAAGAGCAAATGCTTGGTGGGCAGTCTGTGAATTTGCAAACACAGTACACGGGAAATGTGGGCAGAAAAAGGGTCATGTGTGATGCTGGAAAGCCTATTCAAATACCATTGCATCAGACAAAAAAATCTGCATGCTCTAGGTTATGCAATGCAAGGATGTTTCCGAGCATACGAACGGGCATACGAAACGTTTCCGGTGCGGGTTGTGTTTCCGGTGAGACTGGATAAGAACCCAAATCATTACTCGAATAGGTTTGCTCCAGCGAATCTGCAATCGATGTTGCATGTGGTTGGGTCATAGCATTTGAGATCTTAATCGGACGAACATGGGTGGGATTAGGGTTCTTTTCCATCTTCTGATATGGGCTCAGAGTTGGGCTGGTTGCGATGGAGATAGGAGGTAGGTAGGGGTAACGGCGGATGAGAAGTTGGGGGTAGCAGCGGCGGAGTGAGTTATAGAACCAGTAGGGGAGAAGTTGGCGGTAGCAGGCGGAGTGAGTTACAGAACCGGTAGGGGAGGGAAGGAGATAAGGTAGAGTGAGAAGGAGAGGAGAAGAGTGTAGAAGCGGCGGGTAATAATGGGGAAGGAGAAGTAGAAGTGACGTATAATAAATGGGGAAGGAGAGTAGAAGCGACGGATAATAAATGGGGAAGGAGGGTTTGGGTTTAAAATGAGTGGAGTGGTAGTTTTGGGTTTTCACCTAATTTTCTTTCCTAAAATAGAAATGTGACAAACATTTTGGGACGTCCATTTCGGGAAAGGGTGACAAACATTTAGGGACGGAGGGAGTATACTGGAACCTATAAAAAGAAATCTTGAAGTTTATTTAGAGATAGGAGTATATGATACTCCGTATTATCATAAAAAGTAAAATGTGATAGTAATCTACACATACTTTGTACATGAGGATACATCCGGAATAATTTATTATTATGAATTAGTGAAAAAGAAACAAAGCAAAGGAATGATCTAATTCAATGGTGAGATGAAAACATTATAGTGATAGTGAAAAATTGATGTTACATAATAATGAAAGAATAATATGGAAAAATGCAAAGGAAGTGAAAGATGTTAAAGATTAGATACCCTGTTATTTATAATCATATATTTTAGAAAACTTTCATTAGATTTAACAATATATAAAGTTAAATGTGATTAATGTTGACGGGGTAAATAGTGTGAATAAACAAAACTCAAGGAGTAAATAATTGATTTCTCAAGGAGTAAATAATTGCAACGTTGAATTAATAATTTTGACTTTCCCTCAAGGGGTTAATAGTAATTATCATTATTTTCAAAAACTTACGGAGTAACATTGAACAAATTTCCTGCTTATATTATACAAAGTCTTATTTTTTCATTAAAAAATACAGCTTATTTAAAAAAATTTAAAGTCAAATACAACTTTCATACAAAACCAATTTCACATAAAACACACGCAACAACAACACCTATTAAAAAATAAGAGATATTACCCAAAATAGGATTAAAACAGTTTCAAAATTCTAAAATAGGACTGCTATGTTTTTTATTCCCAAAATAAGACTGTTATGTTTTTTATTCTCAAAATAGGACTGTTATGTTTTTTATTCCCAAAATAGGACTAATTACGGTCATGTTTAGAAAATACTGTCATGTTTGAAGTCTGGTACTGCCAAAACCTGACAGTAATTAGTCCTATTTTGGCAATAAAAGCATGGCAGTCCTATTTTGGAATTTTCAAACTATTTTAGTCCTATTTCGGGAACTTTCCCAAAAAATAATTATTCTTTTTGTGAATAATTATGATTTAAATTTACAAACATTCTGATGTAAAAATAAATAAATTTGAAGTTTAATTTATTTTGTATTACTTTAATCCTATTTTTTAAATAACCGAAAGATTTAGATAACATATTTTAATTATGAGATGTTCTTTTTTGTACTTGAATCTATTTGAGAAAAATATATTAGATCAAAAATCTCCGGTCGTTGAAATTTTATAATTTTTTATATACAATATTAGTGTCATATATAAGATTATAAAAAGTTATGACACTTGGGACCACAATTTTGTAAAAGCTGAAATTTATATTTTTAATATTATATATGCAATATTGGTGTCAAATGAAAGATAATAAAAAATTATGAAATTTGATATGTTTTTTAGAAAAATTGGTGAATAAATAAAAAAGGGGAGAACTATCAAATAACCCTCGAACTTTCATAAAAAGTGCAAATAAGCCCTTTTACAGGAGGCCTTGTCCGGCTGTCGCCATTTGGGGCGGTTTCTGGTGGAATTTTTTGATGATTTTTTTTTAGCATCTTCTTCATTAAGTCTAGTTTAACCATACCAAATTTCAGTTAAAAATTCAATCGAGAAGGCAGTCAAATGATTTTCTGAAATATACTGCGCTGTCTAACTGCACAGTTATCTTCAAAAATTTATTTGACTGCCTTCCCGATTGAATTTTTAGCTAAAATTTGGTATGAGTAAACTAGACGTAATGAAGAAGATGCTCAAGAAATTTCATCAAAAAAATTCACCAGAAACCGCCCCAAATGGCGACGGCCGGATAGAACCTCCTATAAAAGGGCTTATTTGCACTTTTTAATGAAAGTTCGAGGGCTTTTTTTTGGTAGTTTTCCCAATAAAAAAGTTATATTACTTAAAAAAATGGAATTTTCATTTTGGTGGCCCCATGTCTGTTACTACTTACTAGTTACTACCTCCGCCTAGCATGTACGTGAATAGATCTTTCACATTACTCGCTTCTCTTTGACGAAGTACTAACCACGTAATGGTACAACATAATGAAAGGAAAACTCTGCATCATTTCCACGCTACTTTGTATATAATAAGATAAGATAGTTGACATTGGTCACTACAGTTTTGGTTACTGTAGCAGGTACTGTATGTTGGGCTTAAGCTTAGTAAGGGTCTAATGGTCCCTTTTGTATTTTTAGTCTCATTTTTGGAACTAAAAATAGTCTCTTTTGTGTCCATAACTATTTTTTAGTGATATTTTAGACATAACCCCATAAAATTTTATTGAAACGGAAAAGAAAACTGTCAAATAGGCCCTCATACTATAGCAAGAACAGAAACTAAGCCCTCATACTATTGAGTCATCCAATCAACCCCTCAAACTTTAAAAAGCCATCCAAAATTGCGTTTTAACAAGTTACCAACCAGTTAACCTGTTAAATACTTATGTTGCCGCCCATGTGGCATCAACATAAGAATAGCAGTAAAGTTTCTTCATATAGATTAAATATCAATGGGTCGACTATACTTTCGAGCCGTTAGTTGATAAAACCAGAATACTTGCATGAGGCAATTCAACATCTTGGATTCTTGGGGAGGCACCTTTGTCTACACGATGCCCTGTCCACAAGATAGTGTGGTTCCTTTACAATTGGAACACTCCTCCAATTCTTACAATCCACAGAAACCTGAAAACAAATTGCTACCATTTAGTGTTTATAAAGGACACAAAGCCCAAATGGTGAAAACTTCTTCGCTGGCTATTGGTGTCCATCCGTTTCAGCTGTGGCGCATGCAAACTGAGTTGAAGACGGAAGCAATTAGAGGTAAAACGATAAAAGAAGAGAAGCTTGACCTCCTCACCTCTGTTGTGCCGTCTCCAGTCTCGCCGTTGTCATTGCCTTGCTCCCGGCGTCAGTTGTATTCAAAGATGAACAAGAAGGACATAGCACGAACGACTTGAAGACGAATGACAAAGGTATACCTAAGAAAAGAAAAGAAAACGATTGAAAGAGGTGAACAAATAAAAGAGGCTTTGTGCCATGTCCATCCGCCATCCAATTCGATTGAAGAAAAAGATGCACAATTGAATAAAGGTGAAGCTTAGTGATAGAGAGCGGGAAGAGCATGGGGCGGGACCGGGCTTGGGCCCACTTCCGTGGGCCGAGTTAGGGCTGTCGTTATAGTTTAATTATTATTATTAAGTTAATGTTATGTTTTAGTTTGGGCCTATTATTAGTAGAGTAGTTAGTTGAGTTAATTTGGGCTTAATTAGGGTTTAATTAATATAGGCTTGATTAGGATTCCTTGTAGAAGGCTATTTATACTCCTCGCCAGGGTTCATTCTTATTATCTTGGAATAAAGTTAGAGTTTAGCCTTTTGGCTTTGGGCAACGGTATTTTTATCGTTGATTATCTGGGCAACGGTTCACCCCTTTGATTTCTATTTTTCTGTTACATATCAATTGGTCCGACCTGCCGGATCCCGTCCCGCCGGAATGACGATATCAACCAACAAACGTTTATCAGAATTGGAGGCTGAACAGGCCCTAATCAATCAAAAACTTGACACGCAAGGACAGAAACTTGATCTGCAGGGACAGAAACTTGACACACAAGGTCAGAAACTGGAAGAGCAGGCCGCCCAGCTTGCGGAAATCGCAGCCTCTCTTGCAGCAATCGCGAAGGCCATGGTGCCGCCGCAGAAATCTCCCATCACGACCGTCGAGAGCGATTCCTCCGGCCACGTCGCATCTGTTTTCTCCGATGATGGCGGACTGCGCACCGCAGCCACAACGCTACTTCCCTCGTTCGATGGCGAAGACCCAATTGGGTGGTTGGCGAGAGTGGAGCAGCAGTTCGAGCTCAACAGGACCCCACCAGACAGACAAGTTGCAGCGGCTAGGGTTTCTATGGAAGGGGCTGCCCTCTATTGGGTGACGTGGTTAAAGGCGCGCAAACCTGACATATTTTGGGAGGAATTTAAGCAAGCTTTGGTGGCCAGATTTGATTCCCGATATCAGGGAAACAGGTTTGAACGGCTGTCCGGCGTCAAACAAATTGGGTCGGTGGAGGAATACAATACCTTGTTCGTTCAATTGGCTAGCCAAGTTCCGGGATTGACCGACGATCATTATTTGGGCTACTACATGAGTGGACTTGGGGAAGCAATCCGAAGTTCGCTGCGCTTATTACGGCCAGAAAACCTAGAGACAGCCATGGAATTAGTTCACGATGTGGAGCATAATCTGTCCGTCCAAAGTGAAGGAAGTGGCAGCCCGAATTATAATTCTGCAGGGGTACGTTCCAGCAGTTTTTTAATGGCAAACACGGGTCCTCCTATGACTGCCAGTGGTGGCAGCTTGCAGGGATCAAGGGGCAGCTTTGCGAAGGATAGTGGACAGCCTTCGGGGAAGAAGTCAGGGCTGTCCGGGCAGCCTACGACACGCTCTCAGTTCACTCGTCTTCCGCCAAAGGAGTTCGCAGAATTGAGGGCGAAAGGATTATGCTTTAGGTGTAAGAAACCATTTACACCGGGACACGACTGTCCCTTTAAGCAGCTGCGGGTAATGATAGCCGAGGAGGAGGAAGAGTTAGACCTCCAACAGCATGAGTACTGTGAAATAACCGGCCAGGAAAGAGTTCAGGAAAGAGAGAAAGGATATTTTCCAGTCTATTCTATGTCTGGGAATTTCAGCTCCCCATCTGTCAGCTTTCAACCTTGAGGACAAGGTTATTTTGAAGGAGGATGGATTGATAGAGAGCGGGAAGAGCATGGGGCGGGACCGGGCTTGGGCCCACTTCCGTGGGCCGAGTTAGGGCTGTCGTTATAGTTTAATTATTATTATTAAGTTAATGTTATGTTTTAGTTTGGGCCTATTATTAGTAGAGTAGTTAGTTGAGTTAATTTGGGCTTAATTAGGGTTTAATTAATATAGGCTTGATTAGGATTTCTTGTAGAAGGCTATTTATACCCCTCGCCAGGGTTCATTCTTATTATCTTGGAATAAAGTTAGAGTTTAGCCTTTTGGCTTTGGGCAACGGTATTTTTATCGTTGATTATCTGGGCAACGGTTCACCCCTTTGATTTCTATTTTTCTGTTACATATCACTTAGATTTCCCGACCATCAATCCACTCACCATCTGGGCAAAGGAGAAGCTCAAAAGATGAGGTTGATTTGAAAAGAAAATCTGAAAATAATTAAATATAATGCCCCACTTGCAAACCAGGTAAGGATGTTTTTACTTGGACTGTTTTCAGTCATAGACCAGACTAGACTTAAACAGACCAGACTAGACTTAAACAGACCATACTTAAACAAACCAAACAATATCACTCATAAACAGATCAGACCAGACCAACAAATTACAGTCCAAGTAAAAACATCTTAAGCTCACAAATAGAAAACCAGAATGTGACTGTTTAAAATGCCGTTTTGAGTGTTTTTTACAACTTGGTGGGGTTGATTGGGTGATTTTAGAGTATAGGGTTTAATTTTTGTTTTTGATGTTGTACAAGGGTTTAAAGTTCACATATATTTTATGACAAATCACTTACTGCAGATTCGTGAAGGGCTTCACTATAACCCCTACTTCCCTGGTGGTGCAATTGCTATGCCTAAAATGCTAAACGATGGTGCTGTTGAATATGAAGATGGTACTCCTGCAACAGAAGCACAGGTAAATATCTTTTTGCTGCTTATTGCATTATATCATATCTACTTTTTTCTCCAAGACTTGCATCTAATACTATGCTGAATGTGCAGATGGGAAAAGATGTTGTATCATTTTTGTCATGGGCTGCTGAGCCAGAAATGGAAGAGAGAAAACTGGTATGTCAGTATTTTACTGCTCCTTCCCATTTTTCTTGCATCTTGTGTACAAATAATAGAATCGTTAACATCTATATACCCCCTTTTTGCAATTGCTATTCCTTTATAATGCTGTGTGTATGTCGGCGTGATGGCGTGTATGCGTGCACAATGTATATTGTAAAAACATGTTATCTAATCCTTTGTTGCGTGGGCAGATGGGGTTCAAGTGGATATTTGTGCTATCACTTGCACTTCTTCAAGCAGCATATTACCGGCGCTTGAGGTGGTCGGTTCTCAAGTCAAGGAAGCTGGTTGTTGATGTTGTCAATTGATCCTTCAATCCCACTTTTTTCGCTATGAACGTTTGGGGTCCATCTTGGAGGATATTTTTAAAAATAATAATGCTACAGTGCAAATTTCAATTAGTTTGGTACTTTGGGTTGTATTTCAATAGGTTAGGTGATGATGATGAAGTGAATCCATCTTTCAACAATTCTTTGATGTATTTTGGAAATAAGACAGCACTCATATACAGTCTAACGCCCCCTTCACTATAGTTTTTTTTTGTAGTTTACCTTTCGAGTTTTGTTCACTCGCAATTTTTGGTTTATAGTGACCTTGCGTTATTGGCTTATTGCTACTAGGGGTGGGTTCGGTTCTTGCTGTTCGGTTCTTGCGGTTCGGTTTTGACCTAAAACCAAATATAGAATCAAAGTAAAAAGTTCGGTTCGGTTTCGGTTCGGTTCTACACTCCAAAACTTGGAGCCACGGTTTAATTGGTTTGGTTTGTTTCGATTCGGTTTCGGTTTTTGCCGTTTTTTACCAAAAAATTATCATAATATCATTTGATTTAAAATTGTTATAATACTTTGAGGGATCAAACATATATTACATAAAGAATGCAAGCACACTACAACAAATAAAATAAAAATGAAAATAAATAAATATGTCATGGATTATATGAGTATGTGAGAGAGATAAAAGTATATATTATTAATTTACATTGTTTGTGACTAGGCGTGGATTCAGGCCTAGGCATGGGTGGACTCGGGCCGGGCCTAGGCCTGGTCGGGCCGCTGGTTTTTATGACATGAGCCCGGGACTGGCCCGAGGGTTGGACGGGTCCGGTTCGGGCTGGGCCACCTGCCTGGGTCATGGGTCGGGCCACCCGCCGGGTCAGGCCGGGCCGGTTAAAGATTTTTTTTTATAATATATATTTTATAGTTTATAGTTTTATACAAGTATTAAAAACAAACTTCAAGTGTATTTATTTGAAATGAAATAGGAACTACATTTGAAAATTAAAACAAACTTCAAGAGAAACATTTTGTAAATTGTAATCAATCGGAACTTCCCGCACCTCCCGATCCTTTGGCTTTGTCACATGACTTCATATGCTTCATTGCCATCCCGTATCCGCCTGAAACCCCCATGCTACATTTTTTCCCGCACCATTTACAAGTTGCGTACCACATCCCGGTCTTCGGGTCCTTCTGCTTATCAAAATTATACCGTATAACGGCATCTTGATTTTCCATCTTAAGTATAAAGTAGATATATAAATAATAAATTAGTAGAGAATAGAGATTAGAGAGTAGTAATATTTGGAGAAGATGTGTAGTAAATTGTATAGAAAAAATGGAGTATTTATAGTTTTTTTGTACCCCTACCCCCCCACCCCCACCCCCCTAACCCACCCCTAGACCCCAGGAAGGCTCCCAACGGCTATATAGCCGTTTGGGTTCAATCACAACGGCTCTAAGGGCGTGTTTGGTAGCCAAAAGATTTTTTTTTAAAATATAGCCGTTGGCCTGAACCGGGCCCGAACCGGCCGGGCCTTACTTTTTGTGAACCGTGCCCGAACCGCTAGCCTCCCCCTGGCCGGGTAAAAGCCCGCACCGCCCATTCCGTAACCGGGCCGGTCCGGGCCCGCACAGTGGCGGGCCGGGCCGGTTCAGGGCCGGGCCGACCGGTTTAGTCCATCCCTAGGCCTAGGGGTGGATTCGGTTCGGGCCACCCGGCCTGTGACCCGGCCCGGCCCGCTACTGTGCAGGCCCGGGACCGGCCCGGTCTGGCGGTCCGGGACCGGATGTAGACCTGAACCAGTGGGGATGGGCGGGGCGAGCTCGGTTCCGGAAAAAGTTGACCCGGCCCGGCCAGGTCTGGCCCGAGTCCGGGTCTAACGGTCAATTTTTTTTTAATTTTTTTTTGTTTTGGGCCAAAATAGGCATTGGGGGGTGGGCTGGGGACAACCCAAACAGCTATATAGTCGTTGGGTGGGCTGCAGGTGGGGTCCGGGGGGTTTGGGGGGTGGTGGGGGGTAAAAAAACCTATAAATACTCCTAATCTAAAACATTTTTTCATATCTCTTCTCCAATTCTTCCTAAATCCTATTCTTAACTCTCTACTCTCTAATTCTCTTATTCTCCAATATATTATATTTATATATCTACTTTATATTAATTATCTACTTATAATTTATAAATACGTACATTATAATATTATATTACTTATATTTGTTATCTAATTATATATTACTTATACATTTATTATATCTATTAATATAGTTGGAATTATATCTAATTAATTTGAAGTCATTCTATTACTCCCATCCGAAAGACCGAAAGTCGAAAGAGGTACGAAATCATTCTATTATTTACACTTGTTTAATTTTGTATTAACGTTACTTGAAAAAAAAAACTAGTTAATTCTCATAATAGTTAAAGTTAAACTATAATAATTTGATTGTTAGTAAAAAAAATAGGTTGTACAAAAAACTTGTTGTAATTCTCATTATAGTTAAAGTTAAAGTGTATCAATTTCATTGTTAGTAAAAAAAATAGGTTGTACACAAAACTAATTAATTCACTAGTTAATTTGATTAAAGTAAACTTTAAAATACTAATTTGCTAACTCGAATTAATAGTTAGATTAATAGTTAATTACTTTATTACAATTTTTTATTAATTGCTACATTTGACTCTAGTTTAAAAAACTAGTTAATTCTCATTATAGTTAAAGTTAAAGTATATTAATTTCATTGTTAGTAAAAAAAATAGGTTGTACACAAAACTAGTTAATTCACTAGTTAATTTGATTAAAGTAAACTTTAAAATTCTAATTTGATATAACTCCAATTTTTTATTAATATATTTTAATTAATATATTTGTTGGTATTTAATATTTGTTACATTTTTTAGATGGATCGTCCTAGATATTCGGTTGATATGGGTAACCTCGAGCGCAACCGAATGAAAGAGCTTGCGAGGAAGAGATCCCGCAAAGGTAAATCACATTTTGGCTCTTCATCTCAAAGTCGAGATGATTTTGATACGGGTTACGAAAGGAGGGATGTGGAGGAAGTAATTCGGAGAGCCACGACGACGAGGAGGAGGGTGGCGGCAGCCATGACGCCGATGAGCCTGCCTCATCCCAAACCGGTACGAAAAAAGGTAAATCTGAACTAATGGCTAATAATTTTTCTAAGTGGAAGGACCCTGTAACACCCCGGCCTCGCAGGACCCGAGGTAGCTACTCTAGACCAATAGTACTGTCCTCACAAACCACCACGAGCCTTTACCGCGCACTTTGTCCTCACTCATGCGCGCCCTGAGAAACTTCCCAGGGGGTCACCCATCCCAAGACTACTCTCGTGCAAGCACGCTTAACTTTGGAGTTCTTGGGTGATGAGCTCCCTTAAAAGGAGATGCACCTCTGTTGGTATGAGTAGTACTATTAATCCTCTTATATTAATCTCGGGTATTACAATCACCCCCACTTAGGATCGCAACGTCCTCGCTGCGCCCATAAACCAATATCAATCATATCCCAGAATCTTTTCCCCTGCTAAGTGCCCGTCCGATATCTAACGGATCAGCACATTGTCGCAGAGTTGCTCTGATACCATTTGTAACACCCCGGGCCCCACACGGACCCGAGATAGTTACTTCTGACCTCTAGTACTGTACCCACAAACCACCACGAGCCTTTACCTCACACTTTGTCCTCACTCATGCGCGCCCTGAGAAACTTCCCAGGGGGTCACCCATCCCAAGACTACTCCCGTGCAAGCACGCTTAACTTTGGAGTTCTTGGGTGATGAGCTCCCTTAAAAGGAGATGCACCTCTGTTGGTATGAGTAGTACTATTAATCCTCTTATATTAATCTCGGGTATTACAGACCCGAACACCGGGAATTGGACCGCAACTTGCAATTGGTGCAAGAAAAACTATAGCTTGAGGATTTCCGGCGGATACGGATCCGCCACAAGATATCTTAAGTCCAAACACCCGGTGGAGTATGCAAAATTAGGCGGCGGAATGGGGAAGCAAACTCAAATATCGAGGTTTGCAAATAACCAACAAGCTTTTGATAATTTCTCATACAATGATGCACAAAATTTGACTGATATGACTAACTTACTTGTTGAAGAAAATTTGCCTTATTTGTTTTCTGAAAGTCTTGCTTTTCGTGATTATGCACAAACTTGTTTAAATCCGCAATATAGAGGTTATAGTCGCAAAACGGTTAAGAAAGAAATTTCAAGGCTTTATGGTGCGGAAAAGATAAGGTTACTGATGGAGTATATGGGTCTGAGCCCCCGGACCCACATACTCGGAAGAACAGAAAGCACAAGGCACAGAGTGGCGCCCTCGTCGGCCAGGACGCCCCCGTCGGCCGAAAAGGGGCCAACTCGGATTATAGTCCTGAGTCCAAGGAACCCGGGTGCCCTCGTCGGCCGTGCCCTCGTCGGCCGTGCCCTTGTCGGCCACGCCCTCGTCGGCCACGAAGACCTCACAGAATCGGATTTTATACTTACTCATTTGTGCAGCCCATTAGTGGCTTTGTATTCGGCCCAGTAGCGGTCCAGTTGTAAATGGGCCTCCCAAGCCCAAGGCTTGGGAGCCCAACCCTAATTTTCTCTATAAATACTCCCCTTGGGAGTAGTTATAGGGGTTACGAATTCATTCTATTGAAGCATATTACTGCACTTCTCTCTCTAGCTCTCAGTTCTCTCTAGAGATATACTCTATCATTTGGTGTCCTCGTTGAGAGCTAGAACAATCAAGTTAGCACCCTTCGTCGCTACCAAGCACAACTAACCACTGATCATGGGGAGAACTAAGTCAAACCGCAACGTCGTCAGCAAAGCCATCCCTGAGGACCAAGAGCCCAGGGAGCACGATGAGGACGCCACGGCCGACCAGGTCGGCGGAGGGGACCTCTTCCAGGAGGCCTTCAACCTCACAACGGACCTCCGCAACCAACTCAACGGCGGAGTCCCTGATGCCCGCCTCGGCCTGGACAAGAAACGAGTTAAGAAGACGAACCACGCCCCGGCCCAGCCTATGGCCGCGGCCTCTCCGTCCGTGGATCCACAGGTCCAGGCCGCGCTGTCGGTCATCATCGCCAGCCTAGCTCAGAACCCCACCGTCCTCAGCGCACTCTTGCCAAGGACCGGGGGGAACGTCACTCCACCTCCTCAACACCAACCGTTGGCCGTCCAGATAGGCAACGATGAGGGGGTGGTGCCCCAGGACACGGCGTCGTCTCACTCCCACCCTGCTTCCCCTCTTCGGCCCGGGCAGACCCCAGCGCGTGGAAAAGCCTCTGCCTTCAATAGGCTAGGTGACACGCGCCGTCGTCCGGTTTCGGAGAGGATGGCGGGACGGATTGGTGATCCTCGTCCTGGCTCGCCAAGGGAAAGCTTGGGGTCTGTGTCCCGGACAGCGGACCAGCCCCGCCCGGACAAGGGCAAGGGGAAGTTGCACGAGGATGACGTGCGTCACCAGATCAACGCGGCTCACAACGAGCGCCTGAGGAACCAGCCGGGTGCCGCCGCGGCCGACAGGGACCCCCGGGACGAGGTCATCGCCCAGCTGGAAAGGAGGCTGGCTCAGATTGAGGCCAAGCAGTCGGCCAACATCCCTACGGCCGGCGCCTCCAACGACCCCGGCCTCAACGCGCTCATGAACAAAGTTAGCGCCCTGGAGAGGGAGCTGGCCGAGGGGCGAGGTGACCCCATCATCCAGGTCAGGACCAGGACCCCTTTCACCAACAGGGTCCTCTCGGCCCCCATCCCTGAGAAGTACAGGGGGAACGCCATCAAGTCCTACGATGGCCGATCAGACCCCCAGGAGCACTTCAGCCGTTACCAGAACAACATGCTGATGGTGAACGCGTCCGACGAATACCTCTGCCGTTGGTTCCTCTCTACTCTCGAGGGGCCAGCGTACGAGTGGTTCAACGGGCTCCCAGAAGGAAGCATCGACTCATGGCAGGATCTCGCCCAGCGCTTCCTCACTCACTTTGCTGGGAGGAAGCGCGCGAAGAAGTATTTCACCCACCTCCTCTCCGTCAAGCAGCAGCACGAGGAGTCCCTCCGGTCATTCATCGATCGGTGGACGAGGGAGACCGAGGAGGTCGAGGGGGCCGATGAGCGCACCCTCCTCGCCTTGTACCAGGGAGCCCTCCGCAGCTCCCCGTACGCTAGGAGCCTCATCACCGACCCCCCGAGGTCGTACGCCAAGGCGCTGCAGCGCGGAGGCTTGTACGCCGACGCCGACGAGCTCCACAATCACAAGAGAGAGGGGGGCCATCCCCCCAAGAAGACAAATCCTTCGCCGGCCCCGGGTCCGTCCCCGGCCGGCCAGGGTGCCCAGGGCCGCCACGGCTCTGGTGGACAGAGTAAGAAAGACCGCCACTGGCGGCCGAGGCTGGAGCGGCCGGGGGTAACCCTCACCCACCCGGTCGGCACCATCCTCGATTATGCCGAGAAGCACGGCCTCATCGAGCAGGCTCCTCGGCCGGCCGAGGAGATCCTTGCCATCCAGCAGGGCGGCACATACTGCCGGTTCCACAAGAACTCGTCGCACAACACCGACGATTGCATCACATTGAAGAAGGCCATCGAGCGCCTTATTCGCCAGGGGGAACTCTCCCAGTTTGTCAAAGGTGGCCCACGCAAGAACACTTGGGTAAACACCGGCAAACATGGGGGCGAACCCTCTGCGAAGAAGCGAGAGATTGGTAGACTCAGCGACGACGAGGACTTCGAAGAGCCTCCGCCGAAGAAGAATCACATCCACCTCATCGTAGGTGGGAACACTAGGGGGGACTCCGCCACTCAGAGAAAGAAATGGGCCCAATCCCTTTACATTGGGGAGGTGTCCCACGTTCCCCCCCAGCCGAAGAAGCAGCGAACGGAGGCGATCACCTTCACCGATAAGGATCTGCCTCCGGGTACGGAATCACACAGGGACGCCCTCGTCATCCGATGTGAGATCGGTGACTCCATCATCCACCGTACTTACATCGATACGGGGAGCTCCGTCAACGTGATGTACCTGGACACCTTCAAGCAGCTGAAGCTGGACAGAGCTTTGCTGAAGCCGATCAAGACCCCGTTATCCGGCTTCACCGGGGACTCTATCGACGCCGAGGGCATGATAGTCCTCCTCGTGGAGGTCGGTGACGGCCCCCACCACGCCAAAATTGACATGGAGTTCATGGTGGTCAACCTCCAGTGCGCCCACAACCTGATCTTGGGCCGGCCAGCGCTGGAGGACTTGGAGGCCATCATCTCCATGAAGCACTTGTGCTTGAAGTTCCCCACCAACGACGGCATCGGCTACGCCAGAGGAAATCAGAGGATAGCCAGAGCTTGCTACCTCAAGCTAACGAGGCCGGCCGAAAGGGAAGGACAGAGGATAGACACCATTACGGCCGCCGTCGCCATAGACGAGGAGAGGCCACATGCGGAGCCGGCCGAGGAGGTCGAGGAAATCCCTCTGGATACCTCCCGGCCGGAGCGGGTTCTCAGGGTCGGAAAGCAACTCCCCCAGGACCAACGAGACGCCATCCTCCTCGTCCTACGGTCGTACGCCGTTGTCTTCGCGTGGGGCCCGGACGATATGCCAGGCATCAGCCGCCAGGTGATCACTCACCGGCTGATCGTCGACCCAGCCTCCGCGCCCGTCAAACAGAAGCGGCGCTACTTGTCCGCCGACAGGCGGGACTTCGTCAAAGGGGAGGTCGCCATGCTCCTATCGATCAAACACATCAAAGAGGTGAAGTACCCAACATGGTTGGCCAACGTCGTCCTCGCACAGAAACCGCCGACGTTCAGAATGTGTGTTGACTACACTGACCTGAACAAGGCGTGCCCCATGGACCCGTTCCCTCTCCCCAACATTGATCAGCTGGTGGACGAGATGGCGGGGTGCGAGTTGATGTCGTTCCTCGACGCTTTCAGAGGGTACCACCAGATCTCCATGCATGAAGATGACGCCGAGAAGACGACATTCATGACCCCAGAGGGAATCTTTTGCTACCTCGTCATGGCCTTCGGACTCAAAAACTCCGGCGCCACCTACACTAGGATGGTGGCCAAAATCTTCAGAGCGGTCCTTGGCCGGACGATGGAGGCGTACGTCGACGACATGATCGTCAAGAGCAGGCAGGCCACCTCCCACGCCGACGACCTCCGGGAGATCTTTGAAATCATGAAGGAGTTCAGGCTCCGCCTTAACCCCAAGAAGTGCGCCTTCGGTGTCCAGGGCGGCAAGTTCCTTGGCTACATGGTCAGCCGGAGAGGCATCGAGATAAACCCGGAGAAGACGCAGGCTATCATCAACATGGAGCCGCCCCGCAACGTCAAAGAGGTTCAGCGACTGACGGGGCGCCCTGCGGCCTTAAACCGGTTCCTCTCCAGGTCAGCCGAGAGGGCACTCCCCTTCTTCCAGATCATGCGTAAAGCCAACAGCTTCAAGTGGACGACGGAATGCCAGAAGGCATTCGACGAATTAAAAAGGTACTTGTCGTCCCCACCCGTGCTCTCCAAGCCTAGAGCCGGCGAAACCCTCTTCTTGTACTGAGGGGTGAGCACATCGGCCATCAGCTCCGTGCTCATCCGTGAGGACGAAGGGGTGCAGAAGGCCATCTTCTACATCAGCAAGACACTCAGGGAGGCCGAGCTCAGGTACTCCCCCATTGAGAAGACGGTGCTGGCCATCGTCCACACGGTGAAGAAGCTGTGGCACTACTTCCAGGCCCACGCCGTCCACGTACTGACCCAGCAGCCTCTCGGCGCACTCATGAGGAGCCCCACCAGCTCCTCAAGGATGGTGAAATGGGCGATCTTCCTCATCCAGTTCCAAATTGAGATCAAGCCAAGGCCATCCATCAAAGGGCAAGCCTTGGCCGACTTCGTCATCGAATGCACAGCAAGGGAGACGACCGTCGCCAACCCCGGGCCGGAGCAAGACGATACATGGACCCTGTTCACTGACGGCTCGTCGGCCGCGAAATCATGCGGTGGCGGCGTCGTCCTCATATCCCCTGAAGGATTCAGAGCTTACTATGCCATCCGCTTCAACTTCAGGGTATCCAACAACGAAACCGAGTATGAGGCCCTCCTCAGCGGTCTCAGACTCGCCGCCGGCCTCAAGGCCAAGCACCTCAAAATCAAGTGCGACTCCAAACTGGTGGTGGGCCAGGTGGAGGGATCGTACGAGGCAAAGGAAGGCCGGATGAAGCAGTATAAACAAGCGGCGGAGGAGTTGCTGAAAGCGTTTGAAACCCACGAGATCACTCAGATCCCCAGGGCCGAGAACGCCGAAGCCGACATCCTCTCCAAACTCAGCTCGGACACCCCGGAGCACATCTCCCAGTTGGCCAAGATCGAAGAGTTGAGCATGTCCAGCATCCATGCCAGCCCCGTCTTGTGCGTCCAACAACGACCAGAGGACTGGATCTCCGACATCGCCACCTTCATCACAACGGGGGAGCTGCCCACGGACGAGGAGAGGGCCAAACTTGCCAAACTCCGGGCCCCGAGCTACACCATCGAAGATGGCAAACTATACAAACGGTCCTATAATGGCACTCTCCTCCGATGCCTGCACCAGGACGAGGCCGACATAGCCATGGAAGAAGTTCATTGTGGCGTCTGCTCCTCACACCAGGGCCCTTTCAGCATGTCCCGGCGTCTCGTCGTCCAGGGCTTCTTCTGGCCGACAATGGCACGCGACTGCGCTGACCTGGCCAGGAAGTGCACCACATGCCAGGTACTCCAGAGGGCCCCTGGTCGGCCAGCTGTCAACTATACCCCTGTCAGCACCGCAATTCCATTCTCCAGATGGGGGATTGACCTGGTCGGCCCCCTGCCCAGAGCCGCCGGGAATAACCGCTACATCATCGTCGCCGTCGATTACTTCACCAAGTGGGTCGAAGCGGAACCCTTGGCCAGCATCACGGGGGCCAGATGCCAAAAATTTGTTTACAAGAACATCATCACACGCTTTGGCGTCCCCCAGGAGATCATATCAGACAACGGCAACCAATTCGAGGCAGTCCCTTTCCAAGAGCTCCTCCGGGAGTTTGAGGTAAAACATCGTTTCTCCTCCGTTGCCTACCCTCAGGGCAACGGGCAGGTCGAAAATGCTAACAGAACAATTATGGAGGGGCTGAAGAAGAAGCTCCAGGCCGCAGGAGGTAGTTGGGTCGACGAGCTCCCCAACATCCTGTGGTGCTACAGAACCACGCCGAGGAGGGTGACAGGAGAAACGCCTTTCGCCCTGTGCTACGGCTTTGAAGCAAAGGCGCCCACGGAAGTTGCCATCCCCAGCCGACGGGTGGAACAATATGAGCCTGACACCAACGAAGAGAACATGAAGATTGACCTACACCTGGTTGACGAGAGGCGTGAGCAAGCTTACGTCCGAGCAGAGAACTACCGGCGTCAAGTAAAATCATACTATGACGCCAAGGTACGTTCCCGGGAATTTCAGGTGGGGGACTACGTCCTCCGCCGGAGGGAAGCAAGCCAGCCGACAGAGGGTGGCAAGCTAGCATTGAAGTACGAAGGGCCCTACATCGTCAGTGCCGTGGTCAAACCCGACACCTACAAGCTTAAACGCCCGAATGGGTCCAATGTACCACGAACATGGAATGTACACCATCTGGTGAAGTTTTATCAGTAATCCGAAGGAGGTGTAGACGGCGAAGCCCTCACCCCTTAACGGGTTACTGATTGAACGCCACCCTCGGCCTCGAGCCACTTATGAATAAAATCATGTTCTGATTTTTTCTCTGGAAATTGAAAGTATAACATTAGCAGGTGCCCTCGTCGGCCACCTTAGAGCGAAAGGCTCAGGTCTGGCCGACATGGCCCCTTGCATTTGCAGCCTACGAGCGACAAGCTCAGGCACTCCATTGTATTTTGTATCAGCGAAGGGCTCAGGCCTAGCTGAGAGAGCACATCGTCCTGGCCCCGTAAGCCTAGAAGTGAAACACTCAGGTATGGCCGACGATGTCCCCAGGACGAGGGCCCCGCAAACGGCCCACGTCTTGAAATGGGAAGCTCACCGCGTCGTCCACGCGCCAGAACGCAGGACGACAGGCCCGAAATCATGACCGAGGTGACAAAATCCCAAAACTCAGGGATGGGCAACGACAGCCGTTGGAAACCGACCAAAAGTCTAGCCCGCGTCATAAATAGGCGACGGGACCCGCCCTGAGACCACGGACGTTATAAACGAAGTCCGAACCGGCCGAAGGACGAGCACACCCTTCGGCCGAAGCCTGAAAGAAGGATACCCCCCGAAACAAAAAAAAAACATACAAGGGAAAAAGAGGGAAGCCGACGGCCGTGCACACTTGCCGGCCTCGAGCAATGAAAAAATAAAATCCCCACAACTCAGGCCCAACTAGGCCAAGTACATATCAGTTGAACACAAGTGTAGTACCACTGACAGGCAACATGGACGACACGTCCACACACTACAAGGGAATAATCAAGGCCGATACACACGCCTATGAAACCCTAACCTCATCGGTTGGGTGACACGCGAGAGGTGACCTTCATCGGCCATAGTCCTTTGAGGCACCAACGCTTGGTATGAAACAAAGCATCGCAATCCTGAGGATGACCAGGACGAAGCGGGCACTCATCACACCCGCGAAAGGATCAAGCAATCAAGAAACAACCTCTACTTGCCACAGCATCTCGGATGGCCGACGCCGGCACTGGAACCAGGGCTGTTGGTCAAACGAAAGTTCTTTAGGGATTCGTTTAAGTGTTTCCCAAGCACTTAGAAAAAAAATCCTGAGAAAAGAAAGGGTTCCTCAACAACGAACCATGGCTAGCCGACGAAGGTAGGACCATCTCCTTGGACAAGCCGTTCCTTATCCAGCACCCTCATCGACCACAAGCAAAGAAGTAAATGCCTCACATTTATACTTTAGAAAATTATCTAAGTACTCAAATGAAGGAACTCTAGCCGAAGCGGGTACCAGTATACTCCAAGGCCGTTATCTACCCACACCTCTGCATGTGTACTTAGAAAAATTCTAAGTTCAAAAAGCTCAAGGTTAAGGTGCCCTTATCGGCCACAACACAAAGGATGCAGGCCGACAACGACACTGGCTCAAACACTTGGGACATCTCCCAGAGCATTTGTCAAAAATGATGAATCCAAGGCCCGGACGGAGCGGACACCACGGTCAAGGCTGAAAAGGGAAGCACCCATAGGGATCCAAAACACTTAGGAATTTTTTTTTAAAAAAAAATCCTAAGTGTTATGGTAGCCAAGAACCACCGGCCAAGCCGACAAGGCCACCAGGCCACAAGGAAGCAACTGTAAGAACCCAAAAACACTTAGGAAATTTTTCGAAAGGATCCTAAGTGTTATGATACTACATCAACACGGTCAGGCCGACCAAGCCACCAGACCGGGAAGAAGGCATCCAAGTGAACCCAAAACACTTAGGAAATTTTCTGAAAAAATCCTAAGTGTTATGGTAGTAAAGCAACGACGAACAAGCCGACCAGGCTACCGGACAGGGTAGACTACCCCATGGACGTAGCGGGCACTCGCGAGGTGACCCAAGTTGTGACCTTGACACTTAGAAAAAATTTCAAAAACGAAATGACAAAAAGCAAACAAGCATACAAGGGATTCAAAGCCGAACATGACGGCAATTTTTTTTCATTGATAGTCATGTTCATTACAATTGGGGGGCGCTACGGCCGTTACAACATTTGGCAAAAATAAAAATTAACTACAGAGTAGCCGATCAAGCCTCTGGGGCACCTCCATCTGCGGCTGGCTCTTCGGCCTCGTCGCCCCCCTCCTCGGCTTCAATCTCCTGGCCGGCGGCGGCTGCAGCACTTGTGGCGTCGTCCAAAAAATCAAACTCGGTGTAATCCGGCTCGCCAAGGCCGGAGCTTTCAATTGGGGACTCCCGCTCCGACAACGGAAGCTTTGCCTGCTCCTCTGGATCCTTCATCAGCTTCGGCAGCTTCAGGTTCCGTCTAGCCCACCCAGACGTATAGTTCATGGCTTTCAAAGCACGAGAGAGCCGCCGAGACAGGAGCCTTTGCATCCGCTCCTGGCCAAGGTTATAATACACGGACATCTCTCGGCTGAAATACTCCTGTCCGGCGGGGGAGTTCATTCCCCAACTCTCAAGCCTGGCGGCCACCACCTCGTAGCACCAGGGGAGCCTCTCATCGGCCTTCCACCCCTCGGCCAGGAATTTCTCGACGGCCTCGTCAGCAGCCCTCACAACGGCGGCCTCGGCCTCCGCCTTCGCCTTGACGGCCTCCTCGCTCTTGCGCCGCTCGGCCTCCAGGGCCCTTTGGGACTCCTCGAGCTCCCTTTTGCTCTCCTCGAGCTTGGCCAGGGCATCGCCCCTGGCTGTGGCGGCTTCATCGGCCCTGGCCTGCAACGCCCTGGCATCCTCCCGGAGCCGGTCTAGGCAAGCAATCGCCTCGTCGGCCGAGGCGGCCTTCTGCTCCAGCTCCTTCAAGCGAGCTATCTCTCGGTATTGCCTCTTGTGGCTCTCCATTAGCATGAAGGTAACTTACTTGGACGAGGAGGTCCATGCCGCCCTCATAAATATTCACGTCCCCGAGCTTCCTCAAGTAAGCCCGATCCTTGGCCGGCATGGCCTGTGCCAGGACGTCGTGGCCAAGGACGACGTCATCGAAGACACCCCCGCCGACGGGGTATTCTACCATATTCTGGTAGGTGGCACCGACAATCTCTTTGCCGGCCCTCTTCGTCCGTGGCTCCTGGACGAGAGGTAGTGATGGAGCAGCATCGCCAGCAGCGGTAAGGTCCACGACAGGACCACTATCGTCCACGCTGGGGACAACCAGAGTACCGGCCTCAGTAGCCAGAGAAGGGGAAGGAACCCTCTTCGTCTTCTTAGAGACGCTCAGGCCGGCCTCAGTTAACTTTTTCTGGCCGTCAGTAGCCGGCCTCTTCTTCTTTGATGGGGCAGGTTTTGGGGCCGCATCAGCAGTAGCCCCGCTCCCATCGGCCGCGGCACGTCTGGCCGCCTCGGCCGCCTTGGCAGCCAACTCCTCGGCCGCTTTGGCCTTGGCAATAGCCATTATGGAACGACGGTCCATGGCAAATCAACAAAGGAAAAACACAACAGATTAGTAAGGCAAAGGACAAAAACATAAAAACAGAAAGCCGAAGAAATAATTACCGTCGGCCTCAGCAGGAATGCCCAAATCCGGGCCGTCGGCCTCTTCAAATGTGGTGGTCATCCTCGGCCAGAGTTGGAGGTCATCCTCCTTATCGCCATACAGATGGTATCTGAAGAAGCCGAGGGCGGTCATCTTGTATTCGGTAACGTAATCCTTCACGCTCCTCGGCCCCCCTTCCAGGAAAGCCTCCACCTGAGCGTCCAAGATAGAGCTCTTCGGCGGGTCATGAAGATTGAACCTCCCACGATGGCCGAGAGAAGGGAACTCGGTGCCACTCTCACCCAGGGATACGAAAACAAACTTGCTCTTCCACCCATGAATGGACGAAGGCAAGTCCGTGAAGCTCCTCTTCTTCGGCAGTTGCTGAAGAGTAGCATAGGCCGCACAGTTCTTGTGGCTTCCTCGGCCGATCTGGTACAGATTCATGAAGAGGGCCGTTGTCGGCCTGTAGCCCAGCTCCTCACACCGGAGTAAAAATCCCACCATCAAGGAATAACTGTTCGGCGTCAGCAAGGCCGGAGGAAGCCCCACCATGTCCAGATACTCAGTGATGAAAGGGTGAAGGGGGAACCTCAACCCCTTAGCAAAACTCATCGGGTATACTCCTTAGGGTTTAGGGGTTAGGGTTTAGGGTTTAGGGTTTAGGATTTAGGGTTTAGGGTTTAGGGTTTAGGGTTTAGGGTTTAGGGTTTAGGGTTTAGGGTTTAGGGTTTAGGGTTTAGGGTTTAGGGTTTAGGGTTTAGGGTTTTAGGGTTTAGGGTTTAGGGTTTAGGGTTTAGGGTTTAGGGTTTAGGGTTTAGGGTTTAGGGTTTAGGGTTTAGGGTTTAGGGTTTTAGGGTTTAGGGTTTAGGGTTTAGGGTTTAGGGTTTAGGGTTTAGGGTTTAGGGTTTAGGGTTTAGGGTTTAGGGTTTAGGGTTTAGGGTTTAGGGTTTAGGGTTTAGGGTTTAGGGTTTAGGGTTTAGGGTTTAGGGTTTAGGGTTTAGGGTTTAGGGTTTAGGGTTTAGGGTTTAGGGTTTAGGGTTTAGGGTTTAGGGTTTAGGGTTTAGGGTTTAGGGTTTAGGGTTTAGGGTTTAGGGTTTAGGGTTTAGGGTTTAGGGTTTAGGGTTTAGGGTTTAGGGTTTAGGGTTTAGGGTTTAGGGTTTAGGGTTTAGGGTTTAGGGTTTAGGGTTTAGGGTTTAGGGTTTAGGGTTTGGGGTTTGGGGTTTGGGGTTTAGGGTTTAGGGTTTAGGGTTTAGGGTTTGGGGTTTGGGGTTTGGGGTTTGGGGTTTAGGGTTTAGGGTTTAGGGTTTAGGGTTTAGGGTTTAGGGTTTAGGGTTTAGGGTTTAGGGTTTAGGGTTTAGGGTTTAGGGTTTAGGGTTTAGGGTTTAGGGTTTAGGGTTTAGGGTTTAGGGTTTAGGGTTTAGGGTTTAGGGTTTAGGGTTTAGGGTTTAGGGTTTAGGGTTTAGGGTTTAGGGTTTAGGGTTTAGGGTTTAGGGTTTAGGGTTTAGGGTTTAGGGTTTAGGGTTTAGGGTTTAGGGTTTAGGGTTTAGGGTTTAGGGTTTAGGGTTTAGGGTTTAGGGTTTAGGGTTTAGGGTTTAGGGTTTAGGGTTTAGGGTTTAGGGTTTAGGGTTTAGGGTTTAGGGTTTAGGGTTTAGGGTTTAGGGTTTAGGGTTTAGGGTTTAGGGTTTAGGGTTTAGGGTTTAGGGTTTAGGGTTTAGGGTTTAGGGTTTAGGGTTTAGGGTTTAGGGTTTAGGGTTTAGGGTTTAGGGTTTAGGGTTTAGGGTTTAGGGTTTAGGGTTTAGGGTTTAGGGTTTAGGGTTTAGGGTTTAGGGTTTAGGGTTTAGGGTTTAGGGTTTAGGGTTTAGGGTTTAGGGTTTAGGGTTTAGGGTTTAGGGTTTAGGGTTTAGGGTTTAGGGTTTAGGGTTTAGGGTTTAGGGTTTAGGGTTTAGGGTTTAGGGTTTAGGGTTTAGGGTTTAGGGTTTAGGGTTTAGGGTTTAGGGTTTAGGGTTTAGGGTTTAGGGTTTAGGGTTTAGGGTTTAGGGTTTAGGGTTTAGGGTTTAGGGTTTAGGGTTTAGGGTTTAGGGTTTAGGGTTTAGGGTTTAGGGTTTAGGGTTTAGGGTTTAGGGTTTAGGGTTTAGGGTTTAGGGTTTAGGGTTTAGGGTTTAGGGTTTAGGGTTTAGGGTTTAGGGTTTAGGGTTTAGGGTTTAGGGTTTAGGGTTTAGGGTTTAGGGTTTAGGGTTTAGGGTTTAGGGTTTAGGGTTTAGGGTTTAGGGTTTAGGGTTTAGGGTTTAGGGTTTAGGGTTTAGGGTTTAGGGTTTAGGGTTTAGGGTTTAGGGTTTAGGGTTTAGGGTTTAGGGTTTAGGGTTTAGGGTTTAGGGTTTAGGGTTTAGGGTTTAGGGTTTAGGGTTTAGGGTTTAGGGTTTAGGGTTTAGGGTTTAGGGTTTAGGGTTTAGGGTTTAGGGTTTAGGGTTTAGGGTTTAGGGTTTAGGGTTTAGGGTTTAGGGTTTAGGGTTTAGGGTTTAGGGTTTAGGGTTTAGGGTTTAGGGTTTAGGGTTTAGGGTTTAGGGTTTAGGGTTTAGGGTTTAGGGTTTAGGGTTTAGGGTTTAGGGTTTAGGGTTTAGGGTTTAGGGTTTAGGGTTTAGGGTTTAGGGTTTAGGGTTTAGGGTTTAGGGTTTAGGGTTTAGGGTTTAGGGTTTAGGGTTTAGGGTTTAGGGTTTAGGGTTTAGGGTTTAGGGTTTAGGGTTTAGGGTTTAGGGTTTAGGGTTTAGGGTTTAGGGTTTAGGGTTTAGGGTTTAGGGTTTAGGGTTTAGGGTTTAGGGTTTAGGGTTTAGGGTTTAGGGTTTAGGGTTTAGGGTTTAGGGTTTAGGGTTTAGGGTTTAGGGTTTAGGGTTTAGGGTTTAGGGTTTAGGGTTTAGGGTTTAGGGTTTAGGGTTTAGGGTTTAGGGTTTAGGGTTTAGGGTTTAGGGTTTAGGGTTTAGGGTTTAGGGTTTAGGGTTTAGGGTTTAGGGTTTAGGGTTTAGGGTTTAGGGTTTAGGGTTTAGGGTTTAGGGTTTAGGGTTTAGGGTTTAGGGTTTAGGGTTTAGGGTTTAGGGTTTAGGGTTTAGGGTTTAGGGTTTAGGGTTTAGGGTTTAGGGTTTAGGGTTTAGGGTTTAGGGTTTAGGGTTTAGGGTTTAGGGTTTAGGGTTTAGGGTTTAGGGTTTAGGGTTTAGGGTTTAGGGTTTAGGGTTTAGGGTTTAGGGTTTAGGGTTTAGGGTTTAGGGTTTAGGGTTTAGGGTTTAGGGTTTAGGGTTTAGGGTT